>QNGE01004283.1:12738-34146 GCA_008508345.1 Paragonimus westermani
TGCGTGTGTGAACTGGCTGGTTTAAATGCAACTTGCTTCGCAGAGTTCACGGTTGTGAAATCAGGCTAGCTAGCTGGATGCATTGACACTGAGGTTGGCCATATGCGATTGCTTGAGTAGTACTGTTACATGCACGTTTCGGTGTAGTGCAGACAAACCTGAGGTTTTATGGCATCCACACCAGACTTAGTGCGGATGAAGTCAAACGGTTTGGGCATCCTGTTTGACATGCTCCTCATATGTACGGATTGGTGATAGCACAACTTCAGGAACAATTTTCAACACTCTACGTTTCAACCACCCCGAGTGTACTTCCTCGGGAATGTTTTGATCGAAGTCGCATCTACGTGAATTCGACAACAACACTCTTGATGAATGATACCCGGGATGGTTGAAACGTACAGTATTACGACCTGCATGCAACTTTGTCATATTCTCACTCCATTCATCAATTCTTAGCTTTGTTCATTTGTAACACTACGTTCGAACCACTCTTGATCACAGTCACCAGCTGTGTTTTAGTCAAATTCACACAAATGTGATTTCAGTCCCCACATTCAACAAGCTTGCATCGTTTTGCTATTATCAATCCATTCACATAAATCCTGAGATGTGTTCATTTGTGACAACATTTCTACAGCCCACAATACAGAGTTAGCTTCCCGGTTCACATGGCTCCCATGCGATACGCTATTCCTATGCTCGATCTACCGTTAATCTGCAACGTACTTGATCATTATCAGTGGAATACGGCTGTTTCTATCATGATGCTTCAAATATGCATCAATCGTTGACGATGATTTTCAATTGTTTATACCTGAGGCCAACATGCGCGAATTAAGTGCGTGTTACATGTGACGATTAATCTGTAGATTAGTGATCTGTGACGCCGATCAGCGTTTCCATCATTGGTAGGCATACACGTGGAAGTCTGCGTGTCTAATCCCGTCAGAATAGCACATTCAGATTTCACGTAAACACCGCGTGAATGCGCTCATATCAGATTAGCTTGACGTGTGACGATGAGCAGTGTGACAATTTGGATAACACAAATAATTCGTCACGAAATTTTGAAGCACAAATAACGAAACAATAGAGCCTTGTCGAGCATATCCGAGCTCTGTTTGTCAGCGGCTTTTCACCCTGAAACTCAAAACCACATACTGGCTGTGCTCAATTACCGGAAAGGAGTCCGACTCAATTAGACTGGTCCTTACACAACACGTGCAATCATATGTGCCGAAGTATAACTTGGGTCATTAGAACCGCTGTTCAATTACACGACCAGGTTCTGTAAAATACAGCTTTCAGAAAACCTTGCACAATGTTTGATTTGTACCGGTAACATATGTTTGTCTTCAAACGGTGATGTGTTACGTTAGGCATACACTTGCTTGATCAGGTATATATACCGGCGTGACTGTTGAGCTGAATGTATAGTCGAACCTGAGGCAACAATGACCACGCGCACAGCATTTGTTATTTTATTCATGACTTCAGTCGGCTCGGTGTGGACACATGACCCGGCACCGCGTGAGTCCACAAATGCGTGCAACCCGAACACAATGGGCACATGACAAGTAGTATTTGCTTGATAGAACGTTTGGTTTACCGGCCAATCCTGTTCACGCTAACTCACCATCCACGTGAGAAGCAGGTGTCAATGCACACGCATGTATGATGACAGTTTGTGCCACGTGTGTGAATTCGGTCAGATTCGGTCAGATTCGGTTAGATGAGAATATATTAAATGTCAGGCTAGCTGGCTTCGGTTGTGTATAAACCATTCACAATTCTACTGTCCACAACATATTCGCGAATGTCTTTGCACGTAATCAGTTTGTGTGAATATACTTGTACTAAATGCAATGTTCTTACACGTGTTACGAGCAGCACGATGAATTCAACAACTTCCTTGTTACGCATTCTCCGATAACATCCGCCTTACACGTTTCAGAAAGCGAGCACTACCCGAGTGAGTGGATACTTTCAGTATGTCAGATGCGTATTTTCCAACTGCTTCATTGATGGTATTCATTGGTCAAGTACCTGTCGGATACGTAACAGATTATAACAACAGATTATATAACAGAATATGAGTAGTTCATTCTGCTTCAACTCACCCCCTCCGGTCTACACAAAACTAGATTGCCCACCCCAGAAGCGCCTGCTCTGTACATACAACAATCCCGTAGCTAAACACTGCGAACCAAGAATATTTCAGTTTATGAATTCAACAATTCGATCTGGTGATTCTCTCTATGTGAACGTTGCATCAACGCATGTCCAACGCATATGTAACACACTCATTATCCGGATTGCTTTGTCTTTGTAGTACGGTGTGGATTGCCAATAAATCAAGGGATTTGCCATAGCAACTTCCTCATGTATGCATTCGACATAAAGAAACAGAAGTGTGTGGACTTTGTCTACACCGGATGTGGTGGCAATGGGAATCGGTTCAGAAATAAAGTGGAATGCAAGCGGTTCTGCAAAAGACAGTGAGATGAACTTCTACCACCCGGATGCAGCACGGGTTCACAAACTGTTTCCATTGCTGTAAAATTCAAATGTCAAACAATACACGTTTCATCTCGAACACTTCTGGTTTGCAACACGCGTTCAACGCATTGACAACTGTTCCCCAGCAGAGATTACGGAATCCGTTCGGATGTGTTCTATCCCATATAACCTCGTATCTGGCCAACTTCGTAGGCACAGGTATGTGTTAACCTTTTGGTTTTCAGTGACCTAGGCGAGCGAAACACAATGGCAACCATTATTTGGAAACACACCGTCTACTCGATCCTATCGGTCATACGTCCAGGGAGGTATCGCATGAATCGCGTTGCTGACTGTCAGTAGTGAATAACGTTCGAATTGCCGGCAGTGTTCTCACTGTTGGTCTGTTCCACGCGCGTTTCCGTAAAACATCATTCATGACATCAAGTGTGCATGGTTGTCATCCTGGTTAACACTGAACCACCTCACGTGAGGACATTAATGCTTGCTGTCTCTCCTTCTTCTCCATGGGTATAATTTCTTCATTATTTCTATTTCATATGTTCATTTCTCTTTGATTTCGCATGTTTTCTCCATACTTTTTTCGGACTTACTTACTTTTCAGTCTTTTTGTTCCTTTCTGTTTCTTTCAATCATCGCGGCACTATCAAGAGCAATTCCGGGTTTCTATTTTTCGTTTCACAGGAATCTGCCTGAAATATCTACTTGTTCGCGAACCTTCGATTAACTTACTAATGTTAGGTTGAATCTTATTGAAATTCCTGACTAATTTTTTGTAATTTTAAACACTCTGAACTATCTAGCATGCGCGTATACATTTTAGTTTGCCCTAACACTCGCGTATTTTTTCTCCCGAAAGTCATTTAGATTAATTGGCTAATATCTCAAACTGAACAACACCTACACTTGATTGCAGCCTTCACATCCGAATAAGCCACCCGACTAGCTCACTTCCAAAGATTCGCTAGCCTCGAGTTTTGCTCATCAGTAGTGTATATCCTCGTCTGGATCAGAGTTTGCAGTCTGAGTCTCGTGTTCTTGAGACTGGCGCATCAACCACAACGCCAGTAACCTCACAATAGGCATGATCGAGTGAACAAATTTTCAGGTGGTCTTGTCGAGTATCTCATCTGAATGCGAAAGCTAGAGTTAATTGTGGGTTAAGTTCAATTTGAAATAATCTAACTCCCCGAATTTCCACTACCGATTCAAACGATGTTCACCTTGTTCAATGAACACAGTAACCTCAACCTAACTGAGAGTTCCCGATCAAGGGGTTATCGATTGGGTGAAACAGAACAATTCCGTCCATTTTCCTCCCAACATGATCGGTCACGCTGAACAGTATTAATGCAAAATTGTGGTTGAACGTCTGGATTAGATCATTCGTTTGTCTGTTGTGAGGTTACTGGCATTGTGGTTAACACGCCAGTCTCACAAGCATGAGGGTCAGTGAGCAATCTCTGGTCCGGCAAGAATAGGCACAGTTGATGAGCTCTAATAAGAGCGAAACTCGGGTCTAGTGCCTCCGTTTGTGCTCACTTCGAAATAATCCAAATCCCTGAACTTCCACTACTGTTTAATGTCCGTTGGGTGAATTTTACATTTCATATAAACTTTGATCTTCAGAGTAGTGAATAATCTAAATACTGGTGCGTTCTTGCTCTTTTGACTAGAGGGTGCTAAACCCGACTGAATGCGGAAAAAAGAGCCTCCCGTTGTGAGCCCACGTTATTGTTTCCGGACTTGCCCACATGCGTCCCAAACAATGATTGCACCGTATTTCCAAATAATGTATTTTGCGTGATTTAACACACTGTTACTAAGACTAACGAGCAGGAGCGCTTTTGTAATTTAAAACGTTGTCCCTGTATGAACGAAGGACATGGAAATCTCTAGTTCTCGTACCCCACTTTCATTTCTACTCACCTGCAGCATGTGGCGCACCTATATCATAGCATGTCTCATGTTACCTTTGAGAAAATAAGTGGTAATTTTATATCAATTTTAATGTACATGGCGTCGGTAAACCATCGAGTAGTGCGTACTGGTACAGTCAAGTATTAATTAGGTTTCGACCCAATTTCAGAAGGCTACCTAAATTTGTGTGCGAACTGTCTGTTTGCATCGAAATCCGTAGGAATACCTCCCCCCACCTACTGAAGACAGATATAGCGTCTGAAATGTATTTTGGGAACACCCGAACCAGCCTCTATTAGCATCCGATACACTTTTGCAAATTTGTTAATTCGTATGTGTTTTGAACCTAACTCCTTTATCAGTGCGGTGTGAGATTGAATCCCTGAAATGGTTGCGTACAAGTAAACTACAATGTGGATTCCTATTTCAATGGAACTTTTGGGTGCGTGTTTTCGTTCACGTTCCTACTGGCGTGCATAGGAATTAAAAACAGGTAAAAATGATAGGGTTCACAAGTTGTCAAGGCCACCGCTTACTCAAAACTTGTCGCAAAAATTTCCGTATGACATGGAAAATATACTAAGCATTGACAACACTTACAAGAAATGACTGCGTTAAACAGTACTATAATGTGAGCATTCAGAAACAAACATTGGAAAAGTCCAGTTGTGAATTCATCACATTATCACAGAGAAGATTGGGAGATGTTGGTGAAAATCGTCTCAGCCTATGTGCAATCTAATGGTTGTAAATCTTAAACTTTAAAAACGGACAAATGGCTAAGCTAAAACGGCTGAAGCCAACACACAAATAAACATGCGGCATAAACTGAACACACCGTGTGCAATAAACACGATTACACCAATTTTACATCTCAGGTCAGTTGAACATGAACGAGGACAAATCAGAACAGAAGATCATCAATCGTCAAAGGTGGGTAGAAGAAATGTGTATCAACATGTCACCCCCCCCCCAAAAAAAAAATAATGAAAGAATAGGTGAAAACTAAATGTACGGTTGGACTCTGGAATAAAAATGAGCATTTGAAAATAAGGACCTTAATAGGACAATAGCCGGTATTTGAGCACAAACATTTAAATATCCTCAAACAGACAGAAGTAGACATTTCACGGAAACGCGAGTATTTGTTCGATAAACTGCACAAATTTCAAATCGCCATCAAGTGCCTAATGCAGCAGTAGAAACCAGTAGGTCATGTTTGCTGCTCGGCATCAAGAAAATCCTGACTGATCACTGTGTCTCCGCAATACAAAGAGAGCATTAAATAGGCAAAAAACGTGACAGCCTCGCAAAAACTCTCTGAGACGAGGAATGAAAATTTGTCACTGAAACGGTTTGTTGAAACTTCTTTGGAGATCTAGCCAAACCTAAATGAGACTGACTGAATCTTGTCTCATAAATGTGCCGTATGAGAATACATTGTTGGACCAGCTGGGCTTCAAATTTGCAGGCCAACAGTTGTATGGTGTTAGAATAAGCACAGATCAATTAACACACTATCATCATAGATGCAGGCGGGAACAACCTCACAAACAACCTGTGAATGCATCGAACATATCAACATCTATCAAGTGATGCTTGTCAGAGAGAGTGTAAACCCAACTGAATCTATACAGATTCCACTTTCTACAGTAAACCGTTTTTTGTTAGTGTAATGTAATTCACCAATAGCGATAGAAGACATACATCGCAAGATGTTAACATTTCGTTTATTCTCTTCAGTCACGAACGTAAAACATTAGAATATATAGGACATCCAGTTAGCAACACAAGAAAAAACATTCAACTATTGGGTTTAAATGAAACAAAGAGTGTCGTCAGTTCCAAGGCAGAAAAACTGCGTGAGTCAACAGTTCATGCACACACAGAGTGGTACACGAGATGCAGCTGAGAGGTACTTACGTAATAAACAGATTAGCACATACATTATCAAAATGGTATTCGTCGAGTGAATGACAATGAATTCAACCTTTAGCAAAACACCACGCTTTCTAGGATGGATTAAAAATAGCATTACTGACATACTATACTAGATACAACAACACCTAATAAGACGAATATTATACTGTTCTTTGTATATATATTTATTTTACACTTTTTTGTATGAATACGCGGTTTTCATTATTTGTACCCATAGTGTCGTTTTGTCAACTAATTTGTCGCTAGCTTGGCTCACATTTTCTTTGGCAGGGTGAACTGTATCGACTAATGCCGGTTTAGCGCGTACACACATCTCTGTGTCTCTTGACGAAATCAAACATGTCTCGAATTACACACCGCTACTCTTCCCATCTCCGTAGACGCTGGTCACTTTACAGACCTCGTTCTGTTGATGCAGTAGATGTAACGGTCGACAGATTGAAATTATTTGCCATCACCTTAGCACCATTTGCCGATCACCGGCCTAGTAGGATAAACCAACACGTGTGCGTAGACTGATTTATTCAAAGTGTTCTCCCTCTATACTTATCGAGTCAAACACATATGCGCAGCATGGCCGGATGCAGTGGTTACGTAAGACTAGCAGAACGAGGTATAGACATGAAAAAACACCATACATGATCCACTCCAAAATGGATCTATGTTTCTCGGAATGCGATAAAAAAAACTACTACCATGACAGCATTTACGAGTATACACGCGAAGAAAACCATCAGCTACGACAAAGTCAGCGCAATGGAAATTATCCACCGGTGCTAATGTCAGCGGCCATATGACAATGAAATGTGACATCCCTGAAAATCTGTACATTTTCCAGTGGTAGCACCGAAGTATAAAAATTGGCTAATTTTCAGGACGGAAAGACGAATCACGTGTCAGACGTTCCGAATAACCGCAGCCTGATACCATACGTTCACAGAAAGAACTCGTAGAATTAGAACGCTCGGCGGATGTGAAGAGCTCCGATAAATTTCACACTACTGCTACGAACGTTGTTATATACCCAGGGAAATTTTACAATAACAAGTAATGAGTTCACATCACATGACGGAATGAAGAAACTCCTGAGTTCATTATCAACACTATAGTTTGTACAGAATAAATTTTCGCACACTGTCACCATATCATCATACACTGTTTTCGCGCTTCTTGCGAGCAATCAGCTCTACGTCTCGCTCATCAGGCACTGCCATCATCCGATTGTACAACCTTATGCAACCCCTTAGCTGAAGCTCCATGCCCAATGGGTCCAGAATATTTTCTGACCACATTTTGTCGGCAGTTTACGCAATATTTCTTATCCAGATATTAGGGTGATGTCTAATTCTGATAGCTGCATTTGGTGTGATATGGAGGATGACGTCAGAAACTGGGCACGGATATGTTTAAACCGCTAATATGCGGACATTCATTGTCACGTATGAGTACTGATAGGCAGATATCCTGTCGTGTCTACCTTCTTGCCTTCCACAATTCGACATCGTTGGGTCTCTGCCACCGTCTAACAAAACCTCCCATTTTCTCACGGTGATCAAACGCCTCACCCGATGGCCGAGAACCGTTTCGAAACGTAACGCTACGGCTGAAGTGGTCCTGTGAGCTTCCGTCGAATACTCAGTGGTCTAGCATGGTAGTCCTACTACTGTGACAACCAACCGTGGCTCATAATTCAAAAATACTCAATGACTTAGGATTCCACAGCCCCTGCACTCTGGATTGTCGTCCCACTGCGAATGGATTGGTAGATCATTTTCACTGACCACTGAAAGCAACGCTCAGAACAGTCAACTCTAGCTTCTGGATAGCTCTTAGTTGCTTCGCGGCCATTTACTGCCACTGCACGGGACTTATTCTCCATGATCGCGAACAACTCCAATAACGGCATTTTTTCTGTTAAATAAATAGCTGTACCGGTGCGTTGATTCTTTGTGATAGTTACGCTGGAACAAGATCTCAAGCATTCGTTCCTCACACTTCTCGTCAGTATGGACGTGTATGGCTATCAAAGCACACTGGGATGTTCTGATTGGAACGCTTTACGCAACGCTCCAATGAAAAGATGGCGCACGTAACACAGGCGTGTTAAGCAAACATGAAATCGTATTTGTCGGTCGCTCCAATCCCACCGACTATGGTTCTTCTGAAAATTGTTCATATTCGAGATCTTCATTCGCCGGCCAGCTATTAACTGCTTATTCCTATCATGCAACTTCGGATACCTACTGCTCTCTCATCGACCACTGTTGGTCCTGAAAGCAAAAATGCATTGATCAAAACTTCTCACGAAACAATAGCAACCGCGTACGAACGAAATACGCGTACATTGGTTTCGTTTGTTGAACACTCTCCACCTTCATACAATAAGCTGAGCACGTCATTTACCTGTGTCAATGCTCGGTCGCTTACTTTTCATGACACGGCGAACTTTTCTTTCGACGCTAGTCTGACTCATTTGCTACAACCCTTGAGAACAAGCCTCCAAATCAATACGTAGTTTCGCTCAGGAACGTTCTGTGGACGCCCCACACCGGACTTTCGGAGGATTCTCATCCATTGTTTCAGGACCTCTAGAGAACACTCTGATAGGAGCTCGTTAAGAACTGCGAATATTAATGTTCGTTCATCTTTGCTGTCTGAGAATTTTTGTTCTAATGGCAGGGAGATCGAATATCAGCTAGTGCTGAGTGAACTAGCCCGAGCCAAATGTATTTGGCCTCAGTTATTCTATTCAGGTTGAAAGGATTGTAGTCAGTTGACTCTTCTGTGGAAAAGCTGTATGGTGATTTGGAGGTCTCACGGGTCTGCCTATGGTACGACGTGTGGAAATATTTCCAAAACTGATAGTTGCACATTGTATCTAGATTATTAAAACGTTGGTATTATGTACACCGTCCGACTGTTTGATCATGTTACAGTGTGGCGTAAGCTGAGGAATCCCACATTTCCTGCACACTCGCCCGTCGCTAGCCAATCTTTCACCGTCCTAGCTCATATTCTTTGTCAGTGCCACTTACAGGACTACATGAGACCATTCGTATGTTCCGTCTAATAAATATTCCATCACGATTCCCAACGGCATTCGCATATTACTTGTGGCCTGACGCGATAATGGTAACTTAAGACGTCAGGGAGTAAAATAGGAAATGGCGTTCGTAATTTTGCTAAAAACAGAAACACTCCGTCCGGGTTACTAAACTGCACAATAAAATTGTGACAAAAAGGCCATTCTAAGAGGTCGCTACATGTGGAAAACTTTCTTTGAACACTCACCATACGCGGTTTCAGAAGGTTCTCAGATAAGACTTGCAACCAACAACAGTGACTGGAATAGCAGAGTATAATTCTCCAGCCACAATGTAGTTATAATCTGTGCAATATAACATGAGTATATAAACGATAAACAGTTAAATTGTAAATCTATCAATAAAAGCCACTCCCATCTTCAAAACCAATGAAGAATAACCACAACAGCGATTTTTCAACCAACAGTCAGAGAAATAATAACTTATAAAAACGGGGCATATTTCCTTGTCTTTCACGACCACAAAAACCTTCACACAAATGCATTATGTCGCAGCTCTTACGAAAGTTAACCCTGGTACTTTCAAGCACTGATTATGTCAAGTCATCTTATGGGTGATGTAACTCCTCTCCTTTTAGTAATTATTCTGGTGGAATGAGGGCAGCCAATTCGCATGGTATCGTCGTCGATTAAAAAACCGGAGGTGCGAGTACTCCAACTCTCGACGGAAAGGTACGTCCAAAAGCTCACAGCGAGCGGACCGCCGACAACACAGTCGAATGGATGAGCCATCGCTCAACGAGATCGGACCAATGGATGGAACATGACAGGCAAAATGGGATGTACGGCCAGATCGGAGACGCGATTATTCTAACACTCAGCGGAATATCTCGACAGAGTCGCGAAATACGGCCGAATCTCACAGTGGATAGACTGTGGACAACAAGGAGGACCGCACGCGCCATCGCTCAACGAGAGTGGACCAACGGACGAAGAATGGCAGGCGAACTGCCCCCCAACACAAAGCGTCGGCCACACAAACCGGACCAAAATGCACGCGACATGTGGGCTGAAACCGGCGGTGTCGTGGTCCGGGATTCCGGTTCAGATATGCAATCGAGCGCGTGGCATGATAACCAGTGAGTTGGGTAATAAAGATTGGGCTTTGTTGAACGCTTTTTCTTTACAGTATGACGCATTGAATTTACTAACACGTGGATAGTTGTAGTGGTCACTCTGATCACGTTTATTTCACGCGGTTTGCAGTCCGCGTTATTGTTTTGGACTAGCCGACGGAAGGAAGTGTTGGTGAGAGATGTAGCTATGTGTATGTCACGGCAACCTAGTGCGTGCCTATCCTGATGAGACACGTGAGCGGCTTGGACACATGCGAAAGCAAACTAACTCAGCCTCCTGACCCACAGTTATCGCTCTGCCGATAGTTATCTGTGGTCTGTACCGCAAAGACCGCCTAAGTACTTAACCAACTTACACCCATGTGCCGTAGACTACAGGGAGCGAACTTCGAGGTACGGTGTCAACAGCTATCAGAAAAAACGCAACAACTACGGGTTTCCCTCAACCAGCATCCCCACGCTAGCTTCTCACGTGACAACTGGAAACTAACGCGAGCTAAATTCATGCTGTAGACGAACTGTGCTTGTCATTCTTTCGCAGACGCCACAGATATGGTGAAAAGTAAGTTCAACAAATTCAGTGTGTACATTGTACCGGATAAAAAATTGATTCATTTATGAATTTGTCTTTTTGCGATTTTGGGTGGATATTTGGTGATGGCACTAGACTATCAATGGGTGAAAGGTGAATGACAACTGGAAGAGTATAATGATGTGTACTATGAGCGCTGTCAAAAATCTACACAGTTATGTACTGCTGAACACGAAGGTGAGTCCGTGAGGCCTCCGAGTAATTTTAGTTGCGCCTGTGCTCATAGGAAACGCACAAGAAGAATTTTCACTTTCTTTCATTAAATTACGGAATCGGTACAAAGTTGCTATTGTTTAGAACATTTTGAGACCGTATAAGAACAATTGGGTTTCCAGACGATGGGCAAAGATAGAATTGCCTGATATAAATGTTTCGTATATTTTACCACAAAGTCTCAGGACTACAGTTGTCTCAAAATTAGTTCCTCCTGACTGTCATGAATAAATTGAGGGACGAGGTAGCTTGATTCCTGATTCGCAATAACAATACATCAGTCGGTGATTTGGACAGAAAAATGACATCTCATTCCGCCACGTGCCTTACTAGGTCCAACACGCTTAACCATTCGTATAAGAAAATATTCTGTTGTGTCCGCAGATCATAATCAATGAAGACGCAGTTCCTCGCACGGTGTCAGTCCCACGAAACACCGTCATGAATGCAAGCATTTTGCTGCAAATAAATCAACGCCTGATTCGATTGGTTCACCGGTTGTTCCACAAGATCTATGTCAGCCGGTGATGAACGGGTGGTTAACGTCTATATGTCAACACTGCTAAAGTATGTTAAATACACAACACAAAAGTGTACGTGGTACTTTGGTCCGTCTAAGTCGGCAACTTGTTCACAATAATTTCTCACCTCATTTTTATGAGATAATATGTTCCCATTTACACTGTAGTTACTTCACGTCCAATATCCCGCATGATTCCCAAACAGAATATAGGTTTGAATGTCGTTATATTGCTGTTGACCGGCACCGGCAGTGTTGAATATGACGCGTTATTGTAACGGAGAACTGTACGGAGACCATAATGGTGCGATATGACAGCAACGGTAGGACGTGAAGTATACGGTATTTAAAACGTACATTATGCTGACTGATAAACAGTAGAAGCAGTTTGGTATACATTCACAGCATACACGATACCAGTATAAAAAGGACGGAGGGGTGATCACATGGTGTGAAATAGTCAGAACGGTGTTAGAAAAATACAACCACAAAATTACTGACGATGACAAGCGCTATCCGGTACGGCATACCGTACTTTGCTCACCAAAATGTGACCTCCACCGACGGCTTACTTAAGTGGTGGCGCTTTGAACAAAGTGTATCTCCGTGCCACATTACCATTTAGCAAAACCCGATGTATTTTGTCTCATGTTTATTCTTGTATACTTCGTGAACTTAATTGTTTTGCGTCAAGCGATAGGTCTGCAAAATTTCATCATAGGCATGTGTTTCGTAGTGGACTGTCCGAGATTACTGGGAAGTCAAAGCTCAGCGCACTTTCTAAACCGATCTGAAGCAAGATAAAAACTCGTGAGATCAGAATACATGTCGATCCCCATGTAGTGATGTCAAGCTGATGGTAAAGCACGGACAACAGCAGGTTTCATGGACAATGCGTCTCCGTGTTTAGCCTCTGAGACGGTGAATCGGAGTGGTTTGTATCGAAGATATCAAAAGGAGTTCGAAGGTCATCCCAACCATCTTGATCACCCAGTCTTAATCATATTGTGATGGAAGACCAAACCGGAGAAAGGATGAATCCAGCACTCAGTGGAATATATTAATGCCGTGGCGAGATACGGTCAAACCTCACAGCGATCGGATTGCGGACAACACGGGGAACCGGACGAACCTTCTCTCAACAACGGGGGATTAATGGTAGGCGAAAAACCCACGATAGAACGCGTCAGCCACACACAAACCGGGTAGAAGTGGACACAACGTGTGTTGACTCCAATTTCACATCACTTTCTTCTACTCACAAGTTTAGAGTAGTATGCTCTCATCTACGAATTTTGTGACTGACACGCCGAAATTTGTCCCACTTCCATAAACACTGTATCGCACGTAAACATTCGAATTGTATTCGACTTTCATATTAATATTAATAAGTCGGACGTACCTTTATCCAACCACCATGATTTTGATGGCCAAGTTGTTTGATGAGTCGCCTTGTTGTCCTGGAAATGTGCACAAAGACTGCGTTCGACTGATAAGGACGCTCTTATGGTAGATTAGAGTAGGTTGTTTCAGATTGGACGTCCCATAACGCCAAAGGAATGCTTACATCAAGCAAGACGACTAGGCTGACACTACAGTTCAACTGAGTTTTTTCTGACGTGGCTGTTTGGGTGACGAGGTCACATCTGTACACTACGATGGAGTCACCCTTAGCACATTGTTAGCGCATCAAGAATTGTGATAGCTTAAACAGCCCTGATGGATAAGGTGATACACGACATGTTACACTCAATTTTGCGTCTCCTCATGGCAGCCACTAAAATACTGCAGTAAAAGACATAGACAGCAACCCTGGATATTTATCACAAGGTGATCGTGCACCACAATGTAAAACACGATCACAGAGCAATCCGAGTGAACGGCTACAAACAGACTAGTGAGTACCCAAAATATCGAACTCGCCTTCTTCACCATCAATGTAGAGGTGGATGATTTGAAATGACTGTTCTTAGGTCCCGTTCACAGATAGTAGTACCCAATTCTCCATCACTAAGAAAATACTCGAATCAATCAGAATGGCGGATAGTCAACATCTTTTCGCGATAAAGGAGGCCAGTATTCCGTAGCCCAAATGCATGAGAATTCCAAATAACGGCAAATTACGTCTCCGATAGGCTGTTCGTCACGCGTCAAAGTTTAGTCATCGGCATATAAGTGTGGTGTGCAGTCTACAACTAACGGTGTTTGGAGCACGAATAAGATACACAAAATAGGTCCCAGGGCAGAGTCTCGTGACACACTGTTAACTATTCAGAATTAACCGGAAATGGCGTTACGGTAGATGCCCATTTTTAAAAACGTGGACAGTTGGAATAAGGGTGTAAGCACAGTTCTGTCTAAGCCACGTCCGGCCCCTTCGAGATTCATGTTACCAAGAGACAGTCGTAATAAAGGTGTACCTGTATATGGAAACTCAAAGAGATTTGACCAAGGCTCCGATAAAACCTGACAATCAGCTAAAGAGGAAAATATGTCAAAACGAGCAGCAGAATCACGTCAATCGTAGACTGTGCACACCACATTACGTGAAACACCACGGCTTGTACACTGATTGTTACTACGCCAATAAATATTACTCACAAGTTCTGTGATTCAAAGTTTGTTGAGTAAACATACCACATCACCAGTCTTCCCCAGTACTCACACCGTGTTTGTGACAGACTACTGCAATTTTTACGTGGCCCCTAAGTTCGGAGATATAGATCCCTTAGCTACCAACACGACCGACTTAGTTACGAAGGCGACCGCAATAACCAGCGTTATCCGACAGTTGGCATCTAATCTATCATCATAGGCTACCGTTATCGAGCCAGCCATGTAATTTTACTAGGCTAAACAAAGAGTGTGTGTGTCACTCGATCAGGTAGTCTTGATGAACCGAATAGCATGTCTTTTTGTAACTCTGAGAACTACCTAATAAGCTCTGATCGTTGATGATCACAGACTATAAATTTGATTGATCGGAGTCATTAATTACTAGTGAACCCCGTAGTTCGCTTTCCTGCATCACACCAACAAGAAAAAACATGAGTAAAAAAACTACACGAGATCCTTACAATAAACAACCATCTGGTTATGTATAATGTGCAGTCCACTTCATGTGCAATTTCCATCAAGAAATCACTGGCCGTTGAAAAACCTCATATCACCTGAGCTGTCAGTTATTAGGAAAACTGAAACACACAGTAGATATGAAAATAATCAAAGTGTAAACAACCAATCATATCGTTCGTATAACATTCCAACATTCCAAAAAGCAGATAACAGAAGCTAGCGATTCGTTCGGTGATCAGGACCATAGGTGAAAATAAGCCGAACACGACAACGTCAATATGAACAGTGTATTGACCTTGAATAATAGCAATAATAATGATAAACAGAAGGATATCGATATGAACAACATAATGGTAATGATAACAAATAAAAAGGTGCGTGTAGTCAGGTGTGGAATGCGATGCGAATGTAATCTGGTGGTTGGTATGTCGTCCAACACACGAAAGAGGTTTGAACAGAGGTGATAAAGATCTGGCCACCAGAGGAATCAAGACCAGACACGCGGATAATTCAACCTGTTTTAATCTTGCTGAGTAGCGACACAAAGGAAAAGCGCAAAGCAAGGGGGGAAATAGTGTTGGGCAACCTGAGATTAGAGAGTACAGGAGAGGCGCCGATCGGTGATTGCATTTTGCGAGCTAGAAGACTTCTGTTGTCGGTCTTATTCAGTCTTTATTGCAATCGACGTCCATGCTTAGTTGGGGAGTCACATCTGCAAAAAACAATTAATCAGTTTTAAACAGTGAAGAAACAGAGTTACGAAGAAAGAACAAACGGGATGAATACTTTCTACTTGCATCTACCAATTTTATCTACCCATGCACAAAATTACGCATATTAACGAGCGTTTCACTCATAATTTGCCGTTCAGTTTTATGCATCCTCAATTCGAATCATCTGCCAGGGTTTAGAAAGTTGGCTGCCCTCAATTACCCTCCTAAACTTCTGTAAGCCCGGCGAGAGGCTACCTGAAATAGTAATCGTTGAATTTTGTGACGTAGTGATCGCATATACGTGGTTCGAAACCACCAGTTTTATCTACTGTGGTAGACGGCAGATGTATGCAATCCGTGGAATCATTTTTAAACGGGGTATGAAAGAAATGAATTTTGAACACACACGAAACAGATATCGTCGATGGAGACTGCTATTCGCTGACTAGTGAGGCTGTACGGGAGACGTTGCTGTATGGTTACATTTATTCGGAAGGCGAAATCGCCAGTAGCTGACACAAGCAATTGGAATATGTTCAGCATGTACAACTCCGCAGTGGAACCGCACGGCACAAACAGGTGAGTACAGATGATAAATTACAGGCATGGTGGTCATACGGGTGTTAAGGGAAGGAGAGATGGCGGTTATTTGTAAAGGTCGTCAATAACAGGCGCGCCGAGAAACGTCCAAGTTGTAGTACAGGTGGCTAATCGTAAATTTCAGTTTACCACACCGGTATACAGCGTGAACAGTAAAGGCCGTTAGACACTAGCAGTCTTTAGCATCGTCAGTCGCCACAATCCGCTGCGCTGATCCCATCTCGTAATGCTCCAAACACTTGCCAGACAATAGTCCTAATCAACCATCCCAATCTGAAATTTCCTTCTGCACCAACGATTATCACCATCGCAAAGGACCCCCTTCAACAGAAATCAGTCATCTAAAAAAGAGCAGCAATATGTGATAAACGACCCCAGAACGAGTACCATTCTAGATAACCCAAGTATAAACTATATTTGGCCCAATGTAATGGACGGGCGTTGTAATCACTTACGAGTGCATTCTGCTAAGTTACGAAGAGGGGTACACCACTAGGCACACACCATATGTACAGAAGGTAAGCGCCTGTCCCGTGCTCAATGTAACGAAACAGGTCAGTGAGAAAAACAATCTCGTCCTACGGAGAACTCACCATCTGAGTAGCGGGAAGTCATGTAGGGGCGAAACAACGTGCAATTCACCAGTTCGGCGGCGGTTGGACGATCCTGCGCCAACGGGCGAAGGAGACCCTGTTGTTTGAGGTCGTAAGAATGCAAGAGTGAGTGTTGAATTGTGGCAGATTAAGAGGAATGAGAGCACGGATACGAGAAAACTCTGGACGGAAAACCTGAGATTACACCGGTTTACATGGAACCGAAATCCCAGCCAGGTGTTATCGAATTCTATGCAGCACTACTCATACTTGTGAAACAGTGACAAAAGGTGTATAGCACTACAACCTTTCACACAATAGAAAGAACAATATTCAATCATTCAAAAAAATCCGTGAGATCTTGTAGACGATCGCAAACACCGAGAAACAACGGAGAAATAGTTGTAAAATGACACAGAATGTCAGAAATCAGTTATAACAGAGAATAGACGAAAGGTAGCAGTGTCAAAGAAGGACAGCTTACTTTGACGACTGGCATTAGGGATGTTGGCAACACAGAAAGATCTGGCAAACAATCTGCCTCTCGTAGACGTTCCCACACAGATGCGGACATTGGACCGCCGGCCTGAAACAGAACAGTGACTATTGAGAAGGGATATACGTCAGGTGGATGAACTTAACAACTAAACAAAGAAATGTTCGTCAGCAGCCCCTAAAAACATCGGTGACGACACCAGTGTTTCTTGTTAGGTCAATCAGATAGTGAATCATCAGCGTGTGATTCACCATATCACGAAAAGCGTGCGGATCAGTTTTACATAGTACATCTTCAAATTGACACACAAGGAAAGAAATTAAAACATAAAATGTACATACTTGGGGAAGGTATTTCCGTGAGCACGGTCACAGTGAACTATTGGGCAGGATACATCTTAACGGTTTGCTTTCAGTGTTATTGATTATGCGGTAGAATAAAAATGCACTTGTTCAACTCAACCGTTTGCTCATTCCCAGCTTTACCATAATGTTTAGAAAGGTGGTTCAATCGCACTAAAAACAAATCTCAAGAACAAACGCTTAGTTTTACAGTTACTGTGAAGAGGGGACGATATTAGTAAGGTAAACGTAGACAAGATGACCCAAATGCACGGATAATTCAAGATTACATACAATGCGTTCGGCAACACACTACTAGTCGATGAACAACAAATCCCAAAGTTTCTGATGGTTGGGAATAGTGGTGGTGTTGTTTGTAGCTCGGGTTGATTGTTTTGGTACTGATATGTTCGCCGAGCTTGGCATTTAGGTTGCAAACGTTTCATCACCAAGCGAGGTGACATCATCAGTGCGCCACATTCAAAATTATACGCTGCAACACTCACGCACTGATGATGTCACCTCGCTTGATGATGAAACGTTTGCAACCTAAATGCCAAGCTCGGCGAACATACCGATACCAAAATCTCAAAGTGTGTAAAGGGATGGTCTATTTCTTGAAACCCTTATCTGAGCTCGGACGGGCAACATCAAGAAATCTACATCTTGCTAGCAAATAAATCGAATTCCAAATGAACGCCAGATAACATAGCCAGTTTTGTCTTTTGCTGTCCCGCTTCATCTGGTTACGCAATCACACAAAGACAAAATTCACAGCATTGAAAACAGTTGGTAGCCACCTCTTTAGCATGTTCTGAAACAGTGTGCCGAACGGAGGACCGCCAGTCCACGAGACGAACGCAATCTACGGTGGCTATATTAGCGGTAACTGTCTTCTCTCGTGCCACCCTTTGTACGCTTCGGAGCTTACGCCAATCGGTTGAGGCAACTGGAAAACGTGCTTGGCGAGGCAAACAGTTAGTTGGAATTCTTACCGTGTGACCTGAACATCGAAGTGAACACCCTTGTTGGATCTTCACCATGAGGTATCCGCTATGCAATCTTTCTGGACGAAGAACACAGTGACAAATGAGATTCAAACGTGCATTTGGTCTTCATTCGTAGGTGAGACACATGCCATAAACCACCAGACCATTGGAAAAAATAACAGTCGAACAAGTGGACCAACTAATGAACATAACGTGGTGTTCGCTTACAGCATGATAAAGCGTGATCCCGAGTGCATACAAATCACGACCGGTTGCAGCTCTAGCTGGGGGACTGGGATCATTGAGTCGAGGGAGATAACGTCCATCGCCCAGATCTTCGCCATCACGGTCCTCGCCAGCTCGTGAAGCACGACCAAAATCGCTCAGTTTGAACAGAATGCCAGTTGTGTCCCCGGCTAACAACAGCTGGAATGCAAAGTCGACAGTAAACGAGAATCATTGCGTATGTGATACCACACACTCTACAGGAGCGAGTGTGATCATGACCATTACCACAAACGATAGCATAATGCCATCAGTTTGAGTTGGCGTTCAGTTGTCGTATGAACAGGAACAGATGAAGAACGGTCTCAGTCGAAGAAGAGAGAAGGAAACGAAAATGGCTCACGCAATAGAAGCCAAGGTATCTACATCTTGACGACAAACATCCGAGGTGAAAATGATGGTGAAAAAAGTGGGTGAACGATTTCCAAAGGCATCCATCCCAGTCTACTATGATAAAGAATTGACCAATGTTGTGAGACATGTTGAATCGTGTCCAAACGTTGTGGCAAAGACAGAACGGCAAATCACAGGCTGACTGGCAGCAAATCAAATGACCAAAACGTTGCAAAACAACAGATAGGACATGTATGCGACTGCAGTTCTTGAGGTTTGACATATTCTCGGACGGCACACATCGAAAAGATGCTCGTGATAGAGCCCCAGCAAGATGAGTTCATGCTGACAACTTGCTACTTAACGTAATGAAATCAAGAAGGTGGCAATCGTAGCAATCTCCATCTGACTGGATCTCTGTGCATTGTGTTATAGATAAGTAGTGAGTTATAAAAGTTCAACTAGTCATGGAATTTCCGCTTTTCTATCGACTGGCTCGGCTCTGTTTGTAGCCTGTTTGCTTTAGCGCACTTGACCGTGTTCCAATCGAGTGTTCTCATCAAGTCAGAACACCCAACCACTCTCGCTTGTGGGCAATGATCAGGTTGCCCGATCGTCTCAAGAGGAGACACAGTAACTGTCCTGTTAATTCCAATCGATAACCCCGCGATTAAGACTTCCAAGACAGGTCGAAATCACTGATCGCATTAAGCCTACAAGGCGACATTTTAGATTACTGATGAGTAGTCGGGGATTCGGTCTATTTTTTCAAGTTTTCATTGTTCACAAGCGAGAGTGGTTGAACTTTCAGATTTGATCATTCGGTCGTGCCTAGTGTGAGGTCAATGGCGCAGTGGTCAACGCGGTTGCCTCATGATTGGAATGGCCGGAGTTCAAATCCCGGCCATACCAGCAAGCATATGCACTACTGACAAGCTCTAGTGTGAGCGAAACTCGAGTCCAGTGCTTCATTTCGAAAGAGGCTGGCTGCAAAGTCTATCTGAATGCGAATGCTGCGATCGAATGAGTGATGGTCAACTTGAAAAAAATAAACCAAATCCCCGCCTACTCATCAGGAGATATACACTGTAGAAACCAAAATGAGCAAACAAACAAAGGTATTTAAAACAACTGGTTCTCTCCGAGAACGCGATTCATGGGATGTTAACCAGATTAACATTTTGTATAGGTTGAACGCACACGCACGTGCAACCTGAGTATGAAAGAACAAGACAAGAGACAACTATACACGAACTACACCGAACATCCGGACTGAGCTACCTCAACACACGCAGTTTTAGGGAATTAGGTACAATCGAAAACGTTGTCCAAACAGTGCACATTAGTTTAGTAGTCAGATTAACAACAAACCAATACAGGGAATTCGAAGAAGGCAAGTTGAGTTTGCCAGCGCGAAACAGCCAATCACTTGGCAGAATAGCAATAACAGACAGCAACAAAGAATTAAACGCAGAAGACTAGTCAACGGATTGCCAATGAAGACAATTCACTCACTGGCCAGAACAAACGTAACCGCAGTCAACTATCAACAAAAAACAAAGAGACAATGAGCAGCGTATAAACAAGACAAACCAGCAGAAAAGTTGTGGAGTGGAAATACCCAGTCCTACTGCATTTAGATTATATAAACCCATGTGTTATTCGCAAGTTGGAGCACGTAATGCTCAGCAGGGAAAACGCAGTGTTAACGCAAATTAATCAGAGATAATGAAAAGGCAGACGCACCATGGTAAACAGCAGGATGTGTCCAATTTTGTTGCAGAATAACATAATGAGGGCTTCACAGGCGCTTGCTCTGTACCCGGTTTCAGGCTGATGCTTTGCAATGGAGAAACTTCGGCTTTAATCTTGTGCGAACCAGTCTACGCTAACAGTCACTCTCTCTCTCTTCCTAAAAAACGTACCATTTCTGGTACACCGCCACCCACCCGCTGCCTTGCGGTACAGGCTTTTGAGCCAAAGGCTTTGGTTGAGAACCCTAATCGTTCTCCTGTCTAGGTCTGGGCGTCCTGGCAGTATCTCAGCCCACACACAACCATGAATACTCACAACACAAACACTTCCATACTGCATC
>QNGE01004283.1:45421-64520 GCA_008508345.1 Paragonimus westermani
ATTCATGGTTGTGTGTGGGCTGAGATACTGCCAGGACGCCCAGACCTAGACAGGAGAACGATTAGGGTTCTCAACCAAAGCCTTTGGCTCAAAAGCCTGTACCGCAAGGCAGCGGGTGGGTGGCGGTGTACCAGAAATGGTACGTTTTTTAGGAAGAGATGCCAACCAACTTCCAACCCCCAACCTGGTGGACCAGGAGACTGGTTTATCAGACCTCTACCTGTTGGCCTGCCTGGTATGAGTAACTCTGTCCAGTTTAGCCCAAAAGGTCATCGAGATGCGCAAGTCGTCACACCACGTCAAGGTCCAGTCTCATCGTGACGGGCCCAAACACTGCACCAACTAAAAAACGTTTTCTCGGTAGGGTTCCTGTACAAGGCAACGTCACTGAGTGCTAAACGAACAGGTGATGGTTCCCAAGTACCTTCAATACGGCCACCAACCGGGGGAAAGAGCATTCATGCAACAACCACAGTAAATAGTGACGTCGAGACACCCCGCACATGACGTTCAAATTTGCACTCAAAATTTGGGTCACAATCACATCACCTACTTCACTCTACTTACGCGGGGTTTGTCGCCGTGGCGCGGAAGAAGGCAGCGAGTTACAACCATTTGGAAACGCCAAAAAAAAGAGTGGGCATAAGAAGCTCGGCAAAGCCTACCAATTATCACTAATTCCTATCCCCATTCCAATGGGAAGCATGGCTCCATTCTTTTACCCTCTTCTGATTCCCTTCCGGGGTATATGATGAGATGGCCCTAGGCTACATTTATACCAACTTTCCTAGTGTGACGAATGTGCTTCCAGAACTAAGATAGGCGGCATACGACAGGCACCCTCATATTATGGATCTCACAGAAACTTGGTCGATATCAGAAATCAGTGATAATGACATCTCTATTCCTGGCTATTTTGTTTACCGTGCTGATTACAAAAACGGATGCGTGGGGGAGCTTATTATCCACGCTAGTCTCAAATTACCTTCTCTTTTTGTATGCAACGACAATATTCCATTTCCCATGTTGGATGTCGTATGGTTATAAATAAACCTCCGTGCCTTAGTAGGAGTTATCTACGGCCCAAATTCGAGCTCACTCTTGAGCGATGAAGCACTTGTCTCATTTGAACGAACTTATTCCGAGTCACCACTCTTCTCATTTGCTAGCCATGGAGGATTTTGACGTCGTAGAAGCGTCTTAGTCACAACACCGTCAACAAGCTCCAGCTACATCAGCTACATCATTAGTCGTGCAAAGGAGGGCCTGCACAACACGTGAAGTCTGTAATGAGTTATTGTCCGAGAAAAGCCTCTGTTGTATCTCGTAATTGCAAACGGAAGTTATTGCGTTGAACAGCTCAGTATCAAGGCTCCTCTAGACAACAGTGATCATTTGACCCTGGTATTTCCTTTGTTACTAAATACAGCAATCTGCGGAGAAGCAGCTGGTCAGCAATTTTAACCGGGCTGTTGGGATAATGCCTTAATTAACCCAAAAATGTTTATCCTTCTTCACCACTGTATGAGCCCCCACCACTGTATGAGCCTCCGCACTGTATGAGCCTCCGCTTGAACAATATAAATACGGTGGGTTTTTTCAGTGTATTTTGAACACGTTTGGTTGATATCAAATATACTCTTGGCTGAAGGTTCCCTGTCTTCCTGTCTTCTTCATTTGCGGTAGTTCGTGCGTCGTCGTATAGTCCGTGATAACGCAGATCGTTAGTGCAATCGTCGTAGCTAAGCCGGGTTATCGTGAACGCTGAGCGTTAGTGATTTTGCATCAATTGTCAACCCACGCGGTTCATAACAGTTTTGGCGACGGAGGTTTTCGGATTCATCGCCTCATCATGTCCTCTGATCCAGAATTGAAGCAAATGATGAAGGCGCAAATACGATTGATGGAGCTCATCACTACACGGTTTGCCACAACGGGGTCATCTACGCCTTCAGTTGATCCGCCGCCCGTGGATCACATGGCCAGGAATATCCACGAGTTCCTGTATGATCCTGATGCCGGTGTATCATTCGAGTCGTGGTACAAGCGGTACGAAGACGTTTTCACAATCGAGTTGGCCAATCGAAACGACGAGACCAAGGTGTGCCTGCTTCTCCGGGAACTTGGTCCGGCGGAGCACGTCCGTTATTCGAACTACATTCTCCTTGCCGAGCCGCGAACGCTGAGCTTCGCGGACACTGTGGAAAAACTGAAGAAGATATTCGGGGATACCTGTTCTCTATTCAACGCTAGGTTTCAATGTCTCCAACTGGCCAAACGTGACAATGACGATTTTGTCACATACGCTGGTTTGGTCAATCGTGAATGCGGTCGGTTCAAACTCGGTTCACTCACTGAAGACCAATTCCGATGCTTGGTATTCATTTGTGGTCTCCAAGCTCCCAGCTACGCTGATCTTCGAACGCGGCTCCTGACCATGATCGATCAGCAACCCGAGACGAAACTGGAGAAAATGGTCGACGAATATGTTCGACTGATCAACCTGAAACGTGACTCCGCGATGATCCAGAACCCGGATCGAGCCCCTCGTTCGGTGCACATGGTTTCCAAGCCCCATTCTCCTACGAGAACCGGTCAAGCCGGCCACGACAAGCCTCCTTCTGCTTGTTCTTACTGTGGTGCGTGGCACTTCCACAGGTTTTGCACCTTCCGGCAACATCGCTGCCAGAAATGCCAAATGGTCGGGCACAAAGATGGGTTCTGCCCGAAACCATTGGCGGCCCGAGGCAAGCCTTCCTCGGTCTCAAGATTCAAGCACCATGGCAAACCGGTTGGCAGATCATCCAGTCTGCTGGCCACTTTCAAAGTCAATGTCGCGGAGAATCGCAAGTTCGTGACGGTCCACATCAACGGTCGTCCGGTTCGTCTACAACTGGACACAGCCTCCGACATCACGATCATCTCCGCGGCTCTCTGGCGAAAACTGGGCAGCCCTCCTGTCCATCGATCATCCCAAGCCGTCACCAGTGCTTGTGGTGGTAGCGTGCATCTGATTGGCCAGCTGCATTGTTCGGGCAGCAACGATCAACGGGACGTGTTACGTTTCCGACTCTGACCTGAATCTCTTGGGTCTTGACTGGATCGAACAACTTGCCCTCCTGGATCTTCCCATCCGGTCAGTCTGTAACCACGTGCGGTCCGTTGACACACATGGCGATCTGTCCGACCACATCCTTCACCAGTTCGCTCCGGTATTCCAAAATGGTCTTGGTCAGTGCACCCGCACTCAGGCCACATTGCACCTTCGTCAGGGAAGCCAACCAGTCTTCCGACCCAAACGGCCGGTACCATATGCAGCCCTTCCTCTGGTCGATCAGGAACTGTAACGTTTGGAACAACTTGGTGCTCTGAACCCGGTAACATACTCTGCATGGGCCGCACTGATTGTCGTGGTGAAGAAGTCCAATGGGTCCACCCGGATCTGTGCAGATTTCTCCACTGGGCTCAATGAGAGCTTAGAAGCGAACTGTCATCCGCTTCCCGTTCCCGATGGCCTGTTCACAATGCTCAATGGCGGCACATGCTTCGCCAAACTGGACTTGGCGGAAGCATATTTCCAAATCGAGGTCGCGCCGGAATCCCGTGTACTGGTCACGATCAACACCCACAGAGGTCTATTCCAATACACCAGGCTCCCGTTCGGCTCCCGTTCGTTAACGCAATCATCGTAGCTAAGCCGGGTTATCGTGAACGCCGAGCGTTAGTGATTTTGCATCAATTGTCAACCCACGCAGTTCATGACACGGGTGGACTTTGAAAGCATGAGAAATCGCCTCATACAACCCTACGTGAACGGCATTTCAGTCACCTCCAAACGCATGTTACACAAGGCTGGTTTTTCGTAAGTTTCACGTAGCTGTTGAAGAGCTCCTCCTGCTCTCCCCTTCCAAAGATTTGCTGACTTCTGGACAGCCGTGCGAGACGATTTGCCAAGCAGGCAGAGTATGATGAGCTCGAAGGTGCTGAAGCATTTCGTAAAATACGCAATTGGTGTAAATCGGAAACTCGTCACTATTGTCCCTGAAAGCAATGCTCGAAATACATGCGACACAGTCACAGGAACTCTTCCACAACCTCGTCCTTGTGACAATCGAACGGTGAAATCATGCCCGAAGCCAACTTCGTCGCCGAGTTATTCAACAATCAGTATGCCGCCGTTTACAACTCATTACCCTCTTCCAAGTGTCTATTCCCACGGGTATCTGAACAGCCTCTTTTATGTGTAGAATTCTCGATGCACGATGTTCAGGATTTGCTTTCTGAGTCTGACCCACTTAGTTCAATAGGCCCGAATCAAATTCACCCAAGAAAACTAAAGGAAGCGTCTCCTGTACTAGCCAACCCATTTAGTGGCACTCTCACGACGACTCCTTCTGCTGTAACCCTCCCCAGAAGCTGCCGTCACCCCCTATTTATAAGTCGGGCGATCGGCGCTCTCCTGTCAATTATCGACCAATCAGTCTAACGAGTATTTCATGCAAAATCTCAGAGCGTGTCCTTAAACAAGTCATTTTAAAGCACCACTTAGACAATACTGTCATATCCGCATCTCATCACGGATTCTTACTAAATAAGTCCCGCGCAGCGAACATGCTGCTTTGTCTGGGCAACTTAACATGCTATAGACTATGATTTTATACCAGACGCCATTCTCCCCGATCGGATTGCACACGGCCCACTTCTACATAAAATGGAGGTATACGGCAACAGAGACAATATTCACCGCCAGATCGCCTGGTTTCTGAACGACAGAACCTTTCGCCTCAAACCCTGTTCCGACTTCTCCTCCGTCGCACCTATCTCTCCAGGTGTACTGCAAGGATCTTTCCTTGGTCCACTACTATTTCTAATTTGCACCAATGACTTACCGGAGGGGATTTGCAGTCACTCTCTTCTCTATGCAGATGATTAGCAAATCTGGAATCTCCATGATCCCAAAACCTTGCAAGCTGACCTCGATGTAGCTAAGCAACGGTCAGTGGAGTGGCGTCGTTCCATCAACGGCGATAAGTATGCACACATCTCTCGGCGGCTATTCTGGCAGTCTTCATAATATATTATGCACAAACAGAAGTACGTTGTCAAGGCGAGTCTCAAAGAAGACTTGGGCATATAGCCATCCTCCAATTTGTCCCTCTCACTCCATCAAGTACAAGCAGCCAAAAAAGGATTCGCTACACTGAGTATGATAAAAAGGACGTTCCCTTGAAACGACAAGAAAGCTACTCAAACTCGTTGCGTGGTTCATATCCTATCATTGCTCAAATACGCCAGCTCACTTGCTTATTCTGCCCTCAAGAAGGACATAAGTGCGCCCGAGCTGCGATCGAAATCACAGTAGATCTTCGGAATGTCTTGTACGAGTGCCGGCTCGAAATCCTTCATCTTTACCCTCTGGACTACCAAAGACTCCCAAGAGACCTCACTCTTACTTTTTTTCTGGAGGACTGGCACAGGAACTCTTCATTCTCGTAGTTGCAAATGCACCGAGAGATCACAATAAAACGTCATTTGAAAGAAGAAATCAAAAACTCGTCAGACAGTATTTTTCTGTCACAGGGTGGTCGCCCATTGGAATGGCCAGTTGCCAAGTGTTGTCAACCCTTGTTCTGTGATGCAGTTCAAGGCTTCGTTAAACGTTTACCTACTTGGCAGAAGTAGTTGGTGAACGATAAGGTCTTTTTTACCATGCCTGTTGCTCCTACACTGACATTGTTTCGAGAGGAAGCAATGCTACACCAGTTTTCCTTAATTGCGTTTCAGGAAAGCTGACGCCCGTGTGATGCC
Source organism: Paragonimus westermani (assembly GCA_008508345.1). Lineage (NCBI taxonomy): Eukaryota > Metazoa > Platyhelminthes > Trematoda > Plagiorchiida > Troglotrematidae > Paragonimus > Paragonimus westermani. The sequence goes on from QNGE01004283.1 coordinate 51,230, forward strand.
AGGAGAACACATACCGACCAGGGGAACTTGGGCTATCAGCCCACACCCGCGTACTGATCACTGAATCACTTAATATGGTCCATTACAGGGATCATTGCGCGTTTACATAAGAGACGTATTACCCGAGACGATTAAAAATAACTTAAAACTTCATATGTGCTTCTCTTTAAAACAAGCTTTAAGAGATTTCCTAACAACGCGAAAGGCATGCAGGGTGATTGAAAGAGCATTTGGTGGTCTTGACAAAAATGTATTAAGAGAATGAACAACGTCTGGATAGAACGGGACGCAATGGATGGTGTGAAGAGCGTGAAAGAATTGCTAGACCGTTGCAGTCAAAATGCATTCTTTTTAGGTCTATAACAATACAACTAACCTCATGCTCATTGAGCGGTTAACTACATTCACAAACTATGCACATGAGGTTGCCAAAGTCGTGTGTCGCAGAAGCCCGCCGTGATGTTCTCCAAGAGGTGATCAACCATTAATATCTTACTTTCATGATAACTGACTACTTTCGTGAGACTGTTTCGTGCTAACATGATAACTCGGGGCAGTGCGCCTGAAAGCAAACACAAAGGTTACAAGTAATATTTGCAGCCAAACAATCCAGTAAAACAAGATTCGAACAAGAATACGTCAGAAAACGTGGCAACTACCTACTGGTTATTACACGCTGCGTTAAAAAATGAGTGACAACAAATTACTTCTGCTGTCAACCCAAAAATACACCCACAGCACACAAACCTCGAGCCAAAACAAACAGAGCGCGGCAATTGACCTCAGGGAATTTTCGGTCAATTAAAAACTTCGGCTTCAGTGATACAAGGGCTCGCTGATAAAACCTCGAATAATTTAGAAACAAAAGGCTCAGGTGGGACACTAGCGCGGCCCTCGTCGATATCAGACTGCAAACGATGAGCACCCGTCAAACGTTAGGACTGGTCATTGATAATCAGATTGGGAATAACACAACGTTACGAGCAAGTTGTAATACTCTACGTTCCAACCACCCCGGTTGGCCATCCTCAAGGGTTTTGTAATCGAAATCATGCACGAAGGCCGACGCAGTAAGTGCAAAAACTCAGCGATTGATACACGGGTTCGAGGCAGCGGCCCAAGGTTCCCGGATCCAGTCGGTTTTCCTTGCTCAGTGTCAGCGGACGTCTGTTGACCTGAAAGGCGATCATTGAAAACAGGGTGTAGCACCGCTTTTGGGAATTACATTGAATATCAAGAACAAAGTAAAACTACTCGTATAATGCAATTTTAGGTGAATGAAAATCAAGCAAATCTTTTAAACGATCCCTAGAAGCGCTGCTGACTACCACAAACGGAAGGCTGTTCCAATAGTTAATAACCCTGTAAGAAAAGAACTGCTGCCTGAGAAAGATCCAAGAGCGGACCTTGAAAATCTTTCTATTATGTCCCCGTCGGCCTTCACCATTCGCCACAGTGAAGAACTGTTCTAAAAGACCCACTCTGAAGAAGTATGTGAGTATTAAATCACCGCGGAGTCTTCGAAATTCAAGTGGGTACAGGTCAATAATTTCAAGTCGAGACTCGTAGGTAGCTTTACTCAGGCCCGCAACCACCTTGGCAGCCGCGCGCTGGATGTGCTTAACAGCTAATACGTCTTTCATCAGGCCGGTATACACGACCTAATTTGCATACTCGAGGAGCGGTCTTGTGTAAATCCCGTAGTGTTTGATGAGCTTTCTTGTCTATGCAAGGGAAAGTGCGCCTAGTCATCATAAGAGCAGCAAATCCCTTTTTGCCGCCATCTCATGGTGATACGTGAAGGACAAGTCAGACGACAACCAGATGTCAAGATCTTTTTTCAGATCGATTCTCATATCCACTGTGCTAGATGCACTATGAATCATGGAGGCATTGTCAGAATCTTCACCGAGTGACATATGAGCACATTTATTGTCATTTAATTGGAGATAACAATCGTCCGACTAGCGCTTCATCGCGTCAGGATCAATTTGTAGTGCACTGGGATCGGTAGCATCCCAGACTTTTGGTTCGTCTGCATAAAGGGGGACGTTGCTGGAAATATTGTTCGGAAGGTCGTTGATGTAAATGAGGAAAAACAAAGGACCTAGAACTGACCCTTGGGGAACTCCCGTAGAAATGCTAGAGGGAGACGAAGGGTCTGATCCGGTCTTTACTCTAAAAGTTCTATTATCAAGAAAAGAGGCAATCCAACGAAGAACCTCTCCTTGAATACCATAGGCTCCCAGTTTGTGTTTCAGGGGGGAGCGTGTGGGACACTGTCAAAAACCTTGGCGAAATCAAAGAAGATAGCATATGAGATGAAGCCATTATCTTTGGCCTCCGTCAGACTATCCATGAAAATAAGCATGTTTGCTATGCATGACCGATTAAAAAGGAAGCCACGCTGGGTGAAAGAGAGAAAGTTGTTTGATAAGAAGTGATTGAGTATGGCGCGCTTTAGTAGGCGCTCCATTATCTTGCACGGGATGTAAGTAAGGCTGATTGGCCGATAGCTAGCCGGAGAGTGACGTTCACTCACTTTAAATATGGGTGTGACCGTCGCCTCTTTCCAGCGCTAGAGAGGATGCTAGTCTAGAGTGTTTGCTTGAGCAGCTTATAGAGGGATTCTGTCAGACTAACAGCTGCTTTCTTGAGTATTCTGGGATGGATCACGTCAGGAACCATTGCACTGTATGAATTAACCTTGAGTAAAAGGTCTTCAACATCTAGCACAAAAAACTCAGCGGCCACAAGTGGTTGCCTGAAGTTCCGCTGTGGTACGACAGGATGCCAGCTCGGGGATGCGACGTTGAAGACTGCCGAGTAGTACTCCCTGAATAACTCGACCACAACTAGGGAGTCAGATGAAGTCTCCCCGTTGGGCAGTCGTAAGGAAAGAGCTGAAGGTTTGTTCTTTCTTAGTCGTCGCATATGCTTAAATAAGTTTTTGTTCCCGCGGGTTCTGAGGGGATCTTTTCGTGTACGAGTTTGGTGTGTTTCCGGATTTCCCGCCTACATCCGTTTCGGTCGAGGTGGAACGCGCTTAGGTCTTCTGAGTTTCCTGTAAGCTTATGCTTAGCGGATGACGTATCCGGAGCGAAAGTGGGTGGCGGTTAAGAGAAAGTGCACAGTTTGTGTGATATAAACAAGTCGTCCGCTTTCTGAATTGCGCTTTGAAACGTACGGTAATTCTGGTCCACGGAGTCCATGTCAAGAAGAAGTGAGCGTAGGTAGGTTCTCAGGCCGTTTAAATCTGCCTGAATGAAGTTTCGAACTGTGGACCTTCATGTTGGTTGTTCTAACCAGTATCTGATAAAATGGCGTGCTTTTTAAGTCACAGGAGGCAGTCCTAGCAGGCTCCATCCGTTTCAAATTCTTGGGAGGAAGTTTTCCGCTGGGCAGTTTAGTGTATTTTGGGGTGGGTAACTCTGAAGACAGCTTTTGCGCGGTCTCAGTGCTTTCAATGCTCTTGCCTGTGTTTGGGGAGTCAGTCGTTGGAACGACCAGGCAGATCGTGTTTTCGCTTCCATCAACAGGCACAGGGGTTTAAAAGGACACTTCGAAAGCAGAAACTATGACCTTAGTCTCCAGCTGTAGCTTCTGGTCGGCCATGATTCGTGACTTGGTCTTAGCCCGCTGTTCGAGTCTCGCCCTCTCCTGCCGGGAGCAGTCAAAAGATNTGAATAACCTCCACTAGGAGTGAGTCTTGGCTACGCAGCGGTGATCGAAGCCACAGAGCGTCGCATTTATCAGAGGACTGGAAGCCACCAATAACCGTGGGTGTCGGGAGACACTGCAGAATAAAAATCGCAGAACCCCCCGTTCTTCCTCGGGCAGAGTCAGCCCAGTAAACTGAATACCCCGGGACACTCATTCCGCTGTCATTGATATCACCTGTAAGACAGGTCTCCGTGAAGGCGAACGTGTGGGGTTGGGTGTCATGAGTTAACTGTCTGGTTTCCGGTAGTTTATTGAACAGACTCAGACAGTTCGTATACATGCTTCTGAAAGCTACTTCCTCGCTGGATTTCGCGAGATAATAGATTGGATGGTGTGATGGAGAACCTGGGGAAGAAGGCCTAAAATTGAAGACGGTGGTGGGGCTGAACTCGATCTGTTCTTCCGAGTTGTTCTGACGGCCCTCCTTTGGGGCTGTGGGTGCGACATCACCGCCGGTGCGTAGATCAGCGACCCCACCAGGCGTTTTATCAGCATTCTTGGCGCAGCAGCTTGCGACCTCTGTGCCCCTGTCAAATTCCGTTGCTTGGAGGGAGGGTTTGGAAGTTTTCACCCACGAAATATTTGACTTCTTCGTTTGCTGGGTGCGGGGTTTGGAAGACGGCAATGGGCGCTGTGCTATGAGGCTACTGACGGAAATATTTATAGGGGTGAGCCAAATTGCTATTTTTTGAGTTGCAGGAGGCGGTCGTAGCAGGCTGCTTCCGTTGCGAATTCTCGGGAGAAAGAGTTTTCCGCTGGGCAGTTGGGTGGGTTTCGTGGTGGGTAACTCTGTAGACGGTTTTTGCGCGGTATCGGTGCCCTCAATGCTCGTGTCTGTGCCTAGGGCGTCGGTCGTTGGAACGACCATTCGGATGGTACCTCCGTTTTTCACAACAGGCACAGACAAAGGGGTCTGAGGGGATATTTCGAGAGCAGAAGCTACGACTTTAGTCTCCAGTTGTAGCTTCTGGTCTGCCGCGATTTGTGACTTAGTAATAGTCCGCCGTTCGCGTCTCGCTCTCTCCTGCCGAGAGCGGTCGGAAGATACGCCTTTCAGATGGGCGTTGGCGGATTTCCAAGCCTCTATGTTCCCCACCACCACCTCGGGGCTGAGCATGGCTGGCAAAGTTACCAAAAGGCCGAGTGAATTTTTGGTTACCTTGGCCCGCAGCCTACCCCTGAGTACCAAGACATACTGTTTAAGGTAGTACAAAAGCATCGATCGCTTCAGAAGTAATATAGGTATCTACGCGAAACATTTTCGCCAAATTCACTGGTAAACAAGATTTATATTTTTCACCCTTCTTATGTGTACTCATGGCATCATGCCAGTCTTTTGAGTGCTACTTGACCTGTTTCGGGGTGTTATTCAAAAGCCGTAAGCAACCCTCTGAAGGACCATGTGTAACGAGAGGCGGAAGGACGGTCAGTTATGTTTCCTTGCAGTGTTTGTCTCGTCCGGCTGAACCACATGGGCCAACTCCCCAAACTTCTAATCCATCTGAAACAGACAACTTACCGGCTGCATTCCTACTGCACATATACCTGCGAAGACCCTCCACAGAATGTAAAAACATCAGCAAAATAGATTGAAAGAGGGCGAATTTCATCGAGTAATTTAATAAATATCAGAAAACTTCCATTCAGGCATAAATAAATAAGAAAACCCGATGACATGAGTGTCAAACCAAGTTACAGTAAATTGGGGCGGATCATATTTACCGGCAATATGTGAAAAATTACGTATTCCGAGTAATCTAACGTCATGGCACACCATATGGTGTTCAGCCCGTCCATCACAGTGAAACCACTTCCCTAAGGTGAATTGGCTTGAGAGAAAACAGTGAAAGCAGGTTATGGAGATTATTGAGCAAGTATTGTATGTTTAAGGGATATCCTGAGGGTTTGCACAAATTTCAACGAGAAATCTGCAAAAGCTTCTTCAGTGAAAAATTTCAGATGTCAGCAAATACGAGGAAACCTACGGGAGTAATACTACCGTCCGTCTACCAGCACGGAAATGGTTTGTACGGTTGCGTACACCGTACAAGCAAGACCACTCCTTTTAAGTGATAGCTTTTATACGGCCCTATGGTACCGCATTTTGTATCCCATGATTAATTCTGCAAGTCACCCTGGGCGATTCATTGACTCCCGGTATGTATCGAATTGACATGGTTAACCTGGGGTACTCATGCATTTGCCTAGTTGGTCATCCAAATATGCACTCTAGGGGTGAACGCCCGACGGCGGTTGATGAGCACAATGTCTGCGACATGATAATGAACTTTTGAAGTTGATTGAGGTCAAGTTCTGTCAACAGTAAGTTTGGGTTTCGGGATAGTTCATGAGGGTTCCGGCAATCTCCGAAGAGTCTAAGCTAAGTTCGATTGCCTTTGAGGGTTCGTGGACCACCTAATGTAAGAGGACCGTACTGCTTCGATCGAGAAACAAAATTTTGAAGTCCACATTTGTTACCTCAATGTTTATTCAGCACTTCTTTGAGGTTCAGCGGCCTAGTCCGATCCGACGCAACACATCAGCTAGATTGTGGTGGCTTTATGCTGGAACACTCCGTGCTAATTGATGTAAGTTGGGTTGGTGCTACACTTTTAATGCACTGAGTCCAATGAGACGACAGTCAGTCACCGGATAGTTCTGGAAAACATGCTGCAAATGTTGCTCTGAACGTTGGTTGTTCGCACTCTTGCGGTTGGTTTTTCAGCTGCACATTTACAAGCAATCCGTGAGGTTTAATCGGAGTCTATCATTGTTCCGTTGTCTATCGATTGGCTTATGACGCTATCGTCATCCGGCAGGTTAAGACGCCTACTGTCGTGAAAGTTAGTTATAACCGAAAGATGATAACTCCGATAAAAGTACATAGACATGTGTAACACGTGAATGGCACTGTATTGTATACAGGCGGACAACAAAACTGCAACGAAATGTTAGGACTTATCGGAATTCTGGTAGCACTGTTGAAGTGACTGATGCAGACCACCGATTAAACAACTGTGGGACTGTGAGGTGTGATAGAGAAATGAGATGTGAAAGTAATCCGTGACTTGAAGTTCCTTTCCTGAATGAGGCCAAACAATTCTCAGAGACTAAATCCTCTCGCTGCGACTGCGTTTCGTCTAGTTCCTGTTCCTGTGCCCTGAAGCGATGCGTTGGGTCTTCCCTGTTTCAAGCCCCTCCCTATATAAACAAATGTAAGAAGGTTTTTTGGCCTGATAGTGTACTTGACCAACGACAGTCCAAAACCGTGAGCAGGTTGTGCGTGGGTGTGGGAGATGGAAGAAAAGATGGTATAGACACCAGCTGTGACGGACGAACTGGGCCCGCCAACCGTGTCAGGTGTGAAATGAATGAACACGGCCGTGTACCGAGCTCAATTCACAGCTCGGTATGTAGGGGTAGAGCTCCAAATGTCTCGAACCGTGTTAGGGTGATCAGTATAATGTGCCAATGTTGTGACAAGCGCAAACATAGACTAAACGTACCAAACATTTGACAGTTGCAAGTCTTACGTTGAGAGGACACTAAAACATACTCCCCCATGGAGAATTTGCTGTTGAAAACTTGCGAACACTAGGCTCCGGTTGTGTGGAGCAAGCAGTGTAGCGGTCCAGCCAATGCACCTGTCTGCCTGAACGTGTCGTGCGTAATGGTGGTGTAACAATGCCTTTACGGTTTTTGTGGACGTGGTATTCCATGGGAGCAAGTAGTTAGCGGCATCATATTGTAGACTTTGTGACTGTGCATTCCGTCAAATCACTATATGTTGGTTTCAGACGATCAGTTTAGGTGGATTCAGCTTTGGTTGTGTGACGAGATATTCATTGTGCAGGAGGATGACGGGAAAGGGAACATCGTACATTGATTGTAAAGATTTCTTGACCCGATCACAACGGATGACTGCGTCTGCAGTTGGATAGTTGGGGAGAAGCATCCTGATGTGTCAACAGTTGGAGATGCGCTGTACTGGAGCTTTGCCATAGGATTCCAATTTCGTTAAGTAGGTAACTTGGTCATGAAGTTTATTCCGGTTCGAAACGAAATATTCTCCTGGAACACGTGGTGTGGTCCCAAAAACTAGTTCTGTTGGAGAACAGTAGAGAAAGAGAGAAATATAACATTATTATTATTATTATTATTATTATTATTATTATTATTATTAGACCGGAACGTTATGCGGAGATCCAACAAAATGAACGAAAGTGTTTCCGACATATTTTCACTGCATTTGTGAGACATGGTGACAGACTTTAGATGTTTGTGAAGGCGTTCAACAAGACATGCATTAGTATGAGTGCATTTACAGCGCAGGGACAGTAAGAGTTTAAAATAATTTGGATTTAGAGTGTGAACCTCAGTAAGCGGTGAATGCAGACAGCACTCTGGAATTCGAGGCCCAGCGTGTAACAGTCACGCACGACAATAACGGCAGTAGTATACTTAGTGGGAATTGCTTTCTGCCAAAGGGTGAAACGATCCGCGCAAGTGACAGTGTAAGAACTGCAGTTGGGTACAGACAATGAACTAACAAAATGGACGTGTACATAGCCGGAGTGTGAATTATTTGCATCGGAAGTTCCAAGGGTAGAGTGTTTAGGCCAAATTCTTCTAGAACATTGACAGCCGATGCAACTTATTTCACGGGATTCCTTGTATAAGCGTTAATCCACGACGCACTAGCAGTGAAGTATCTACTGGTTCATTTCTCACATATACTGTAGTGAGGATAGATGGTCGCACCATACTACTCACACCACTATTCAGTAGCCGTTTGGATCGAAATGATCGTGGGATAAATACGGGAGAGATGTGGGAAGGATAGTTGGAAGGCAGAATGACATTTAATGACTTTCGCCACATGATGGAACTGAGACATGGTGTCCAAAGCGACTGGAGCATCCTCAGAACAGTGGGGTGTGCAAATGAGTGTTTTCGTTCCTAGTCCCGTTGAGACGCTTAAGTGGTGTATTGGTTTCTTTAATAAAACAACTTCCGTGTCATCCGCCTTCTGGATTCACAACAATACTTCTAAATGCGCATGGTGCAATAGTGAATTTTGTAGCTTACTCCACTGTGCACATGTAGGGCAAAGTAGTGCACCCTGTTTTACTACCATCCTCACCACACACTTTGAAGCTGATCTATTATGTGCCGGAAGGTTTGATAAGTTCGCTCAGGTGCTTTATTCACACTTAAATTCAGTCACGGGCAACTCCATTGGCCCACACATACACTCATCACTGGCCACATATCATTCCCCTAATGCAGAGACCCTCTTCATTACTTCGTTTTTGGAGTACCATACGAGTAACAGATTTATGTTTTGTGTATACGTTCCAACCTCTGGCACGTTTAGTTGTAGTTGAAAACAACTTAAGTTAAATTGTTTCTTCAGGCACTCTGGTAATGTCCGTTGCAAGTTTTCTCGCTTCTCTATTTCCATAACACCCACCCCTTTCCGGACAAATGAATTTAACAAGTGACGTGACGTTCTGGTTGGTCCGGATTTGGGGCGGTTTAACTGATTAAGTGGGAACGCAAAACATCAAATTTGAACATGGAACATCAACGCTGAAATTCCCAACTGCTTTTCTTGAAAACACCATGTGACTTCCAAACACTTGGACTGCCCTTGGAGTGTGTTCGAAAATGAAATACAGAATCTGTTGCAGCCTCCAAAACTTAACAGGTAATCGCCGGAAGTTGCTGTCCCAGGGATGTTTATACCACCCTTTCGTTCGGTAGATCCAAAGTATCTGTGCAATATTTGAGAAAATCGTGGTTTCCGAGTTACCGAAATTATTACAATTGTGTAACGTTTTCCAGTTCTAGAAACCTTTCAACTTCCTTACTGGATGCTCTTGGTTTAATGCTCCAAGGATGTCAGGAAGAACTATCCGTAAATTCAATAGCATGGAAACAGGAAAAATTAAGGAAAATTGTGATATTGGGTTAGTGCTCGAAAATAGTGGCTCGATGTGGTAGAAATCTAACCCGTGGAAGTGGAATAATATCACTTTCTCAACATTTCAGTGTAATTACCCGATGGTTTACCGGTTCAGTGTGTTGTGGAAGGGAGTAGGAAGCAGAAGCTTTTGAGAAATACTTACCTCAACGCGTGAAACCTCAAGGTTCGCTGCGGTGGGCTTAACCGGGGGAACCGGTGATGCCTCAGAATTAATGCAACAGATGTAATTCGGGGAGAGCCAGGAAAATCGCTACAGATTCAGCAGAAACAACGCAGTCTCGTGGTACATTCCAAGCATTGTAAACGCGCAATCTGAAAAGCCGCTCTCATCCTAATCTGCAATGTTGGACCTCAGGCTTTGAGAGGTGGCCCCTTGCTGTAATTCCGTTTTTCCTGTCTGGTGTCAACCGGCAAGCATGATTAGAGGACTTCATCGGCAGAGGGGTAATACCAAGCCACCTCTGAGTCAAAGTTCCTCTAAGGAGCAAATGTTCAGAGATTTTAGCACTCCCTCATATGGCCTAGTTTTCAGACCCCGGACAGCCTTAGTGGTCTGCCGTTGCGCAGTTTCCGGCAGTACTCGCCCTGTCTTCCAGAAGTAATCGAACGAAGCTGTTGTGAAAAGCTGAAAAAACTGGATGTGAGCCGGTCGAAGAGGCGTTTCAATAAGGTCAGGGTGCTGATAGACTCTGTATTTGTTTCGGCGTTTGCAGATTTCAAGTAGGCGTGCGAACCAGTGGTTTCCAGGTCCTTCTTGATAGGAACCGCCCGGAGAGGAAAATCTTTATGGTAAAACGCGGCGCTGAGAGAGCTGCGAATGTGCATAACTTCACGCTTGCCAGCTTTAAACTCCAGACGGTTCACTCATGGCCAACTGAATGAATGCCAAGATCCTTATTCACAATAAGCGCATCATTGGTAGCGTTGGTGGCTTGCAATATGTTGACGTCGCCAGCGAGCATTATTAGCGAGTGGATGGTCGAACTGGGAAGATATTTGATAGATATCAAGGATATCGGCGGGCCAAGAATCGGACCTTGGAGTACTCCACTGAGGTTAGGCTTGCAGGTAGAAAATACATCATTAACGCACACCAGGTATAAATTGTCAGCAAGTTACGACTCAAGCCATTGAGGAAGATTGCCTGGTACGTCATAGTGCGGGAGCTTATCAACTAAAATAGCACGGTTCATGCATTTGAATGCTTTGGTAAAGTCGGGGTATATGACGTNCAACCGTACAAACCATTTCCGTGCTGGTAGACGGACGGTAGTATTACTCCCGTAGGTTTCCTCGTATTTGCTGACATCTGAAATTTTTCACTGAAGAAGCTTTTGCAGATTTCTCGTTGAAATTTGTGCAAACCCTCAGGATATCCCTTAAACATACAATACTTGCTCAATAATCTCCATAACCTGCTTTCACTGTTTTCTCTCAAGCCAATTCACCTTAGGGAAGTGGTTTCACTGTGATGGACGGGCTGAACACCATATGGTGTGCCATGACGTTAGATTACTCGGAATACGTAATTTTTCACATATTGCCGGTAAATATGATCCGCCCCAATTTACTGTAACTTGGTTTGACACTCATGTCATCGGGTTTTCTTATTTATTTATGCCTGAATGGAAGTTTTCTGATATTTATTAAATTACTCGATGAAATTCGCCCTCTTTCAATCTATTTTGCTGATGTTTTTACATTCTGTGGAGGGTCTTCGCAGGTATATGTGCAGTAGGAATGCAGCCGGTAAGTTGTCTGTTTCAGATGGATTAGAAGTTTGGGGAGTTGGCCCATGTGGTTCAGCCGGACGAGACAAACACTGCAAGGAAACATAACTGACCGTCCTTCCGCCTCTCGTTACACATGGTCCTTCAGAGGGTTGCTTACGGCTTTTGAATAACACCCCGAAACAGGTCAAGTAGCACTCAAAAGACTGGCATGATGCCATGAGTACACATAAGAAGGGTGAAAAATATAAATCTTGTTTACCAGTGAATTTGGCGAAAATGTTTCGCGTAGATACCTATATTACTTCTGAAGCGATCGATGCTTTTGTACTACCTTAAACAGTATGTCTTGGTACTCAGGGGTAGGCTGCGGGCCAAGGTAACCAAAAATTCACTCGGCCTTTTGGTAACTTTGCCAGCCATGCTCAGCCCCGAGGTGGTGGTGGGGAACATAGAGGCTTGGAAATCCGCCAACGCCCATCTGAAAGGCGTATCTTCCGACCGCTCTCGGCAGGAGAGAGCGAGACGCGAACGGCGGACTATTACTAAGTCACAAATCGCGGCAGACCAGAAGCTACAACTGGAGACTAAAGTCGTAGCTTCTGCTCTCGAAATATCCCCTCAGACCCCTTTGTCTGTGCCTGTTGTGAAAAACGGAGGTACCATCCGAATGGTCGTTCCAACGACCGACGCCCTAGGCACAGACACGAGCATTGAGGGCACCGATACCGCGCAAAAACCGTCTACAGAGTTACCCACCACGAAACCCACCCAACTGCCCAGCGGAAAACTCTTTCTCCCGAGAATTCGCAACGGAAGCAGCCTGCTACGACCGCCTCCTGCAACTCAAAAAATAGCAATTTGGCTCACCCCTATAAATATTTCCGTCAGTAGCCTCATAGCACAGCGCCCATTGCCGTCTTCCAAACCCCGCACCCAGCAAACGAAGAAGTCAAATATTTCGTGGGTGAAAACTTCCAAACCCTCCCTCCAAGCAACGGAATTTGACAGGGGCACAGAGGTCGCAAGCTGCTGCGCCAAGAATGCTGATAAAACGCCTGGTGGGGTCGCTGATCTACGCACCGGCGGTGATGTCGCACCCACAGCCCCAAAGGAGGGCCGTCAGAACAACTCGGAAGAACAGATCGAGTTCAGCCCCACCACCGTCTTCAATTTTAGGCCTTCTTCCCCAGGTTCTCCATCACACCATCCAATCTATTATCTCGCGAAATCCAGCGAGGAAGTAGCTTTCAGAAGCATGTATACGAACTGTCTGAGTCTGTTCAATAAACTACCGGAAACCAGACAGTTAACTCATGACACCCAACCCCACACGTTCGCCTTCACGGAGACCTGTCTTACAGGTGATATCAATGACAGCGGAATGAGTGTCCCGGGGTATTCAGTTTACTGGGCTGACTCTGCCCGAGGAAGAACGGGGGGTTCTGCGATTTTTATTCTGCAGTGTCTCCCGACACCCACGGTTATTGGTGGCTTCCAGTCCTCTGATAAATGCGACGCTCTGTGGCTTCGATCACCGCTGCGTAGCCAAGACTCACTCCTAGTGGAGGTTATTCATCGTTCTCTTTCATCAGACGCCTCCGACGACGACAACCTTCTGGTAAGCCTGGAAACCTTCTTAGGCCTACAACACTTCACTCATCTGCTTATTATGGGTGACTTTAAAGCATCCAAGATAAACTGGACATCAGTTTCTCATCAGGACTCTGAAAGCATATTCTCGACTTCCTTATCGACGCTGATACCTCGGAAGGCGTGATCACAGAACGTTACCGCCCCGACGTGTCATCGTTTTGGTCAGATTCCCTCTCTGCTCGACTTAGTTATC
>QNGE01004284.1:0-20939 GCA_008508345.1 Paragonimus westermani
TGTCTGATCTAGCTACCGCGTTGATGGGTTGGGATTTAGACGCCCCATTTGGTGCGACATAGGCACAATCATTCACATGCTGTTGTTTGAAAGTTGACTACTCGACGGGAGTGGCCGTTTCGTAAGGCAGGTTGCTGGAACTCTCTGGATCTATTGCTAAGTTAATCAAGTCGGCTAGTAAGCTATCCTCTGTTGTGTCGTTGGTGCTTTTAAGAGGGACAGTGGCAGGCTCAGGTGTGACGCAACAGGACGAAGCTACATAGGGTGACGCTTCACGATCAGGACCTGAATCATTACCCTTAGACATCGTCGCATCTTGTTTGAATGTGTCCTGAGCTACACGCTTGGAGGTGACAGCGTTGCGCAATAAGCGACGGTGACATTCCCTCTCAAGCGGCGTTCTATCCTGCATAATTCTTATCAGTTTTAGAGAGGTTTTGAACTTGATGAGGTCCTGACATTGGATGAACTGTCTCGCAGTTGCTTCGCTCTGGAATTTGAACAAAAGTTAACAGCATAGCCTTCGAGTCTTCTTGCGGAGACGAATGCAGGTATAAGATGTCGGGTCTATATTGGTAAACCTCGTGAGTAGCTTCTTAATGCCATCGAGGTGAAGCTTATCTGGTACATTGAATACGATGGCATTATATGTGCAACGCATCCGTTTTGTGATTTCTGTTGTCAAGGTGTTGGGAAACATGCTTGCGCTCTCTGAGTTATCCATCTTGGGACATTCCGGCACTTTGGAGATGTAAGAGAGGGAGATAAGATTCTCCTTCAGGGAATCGAATACAGCGTAGCTTGTTTTGAGTTGAGCAAGTTTAGCCCCCATTTTAGATACCTTACCAGATAATTACGCCAATACACTGTCTAGGGGATAGAGCAGTTCTTAGAGGAGTATTGGTGGGAACCACCAGTTTATCTCCACCCCCTTTCGGTGCAGCATCTTTGGAAGAGCCTTTACAAGTTTTCGACCTAGAGCATTTTCCATTAGATCGTTCAATATCTACCTTAGAGCTAGAACAAGTGGTTTCAACACCAGACGATCTTGTCAGACGACCGATTTTGGTCATTATACTTTGTTATATATGAATATTTTTAGACAGACGTGGACGTAGATAAAATTTAATCAGATTGTACGGTAAAAAAATGTTGCCAAAAATAACGGTTATATGAGAAACTTCAAAAAATATCCACGCAGTAATTACTCGCCCTTTTCGAATCGCGCGCGTTCTCAACTAGATACGTTGAGACCTTGTCCCTGATTGGCATTTCCAGGCATTTTTCAAGTAAGCTCGTCTGGTTCGGTGGTCCGTACTTGTTTCGTTTCGTTCGCCAGCTCACCTTATGAGTAACGACCAAAACTGCTAATCGCCAATCATTTGAGGTTTTTCTTCTTTGGAGAAATCTGTAAAGAGCTTCCATAGAGGACGCCGCTGGATTCTCGTTAGTAGCTTAATTATGCTCGAATACGTGCCACCGGCTTCCGCAAAATTCAAAGACTTTGGAGAACTTGGGGCTTTCCGAATCTCTTCGTCGTTGCGTAGTTTGTTGTGGTGGCTCTACTCTATCAATTTTAATGGGATCTTGTTCACATCGTCCCATGTTAACCTCTTGGGAGAAATCAACAGGAAGGGTGGCGTTTCCCGTTTCACTGGCGGCTACCTCGCCCTCTCTTGTTAACATATTTCCCCATTATTGTCTGCAGGCTTTCTAGGCTTGACTTGTGAGTAAAATTGTTTTGCAGTTGTTTTCGCCTTGCGCGCAAGACCCGCTTCGAAGCAATACTTTTTCAGACGCTGAGCCACGCAAGCCAGGTTTTCACAGGCTTCATACTTTAACTAATGACCATGACTTACCTTTTTCATCCTCTGCAAAACTCGGTCTGTTGACAAGTTTTCTAATCATCGTTGGTTTCAACCAAGACGGACGGTTCCGAACTGTTGTAAGTGAACGATCTTCCACAAAGACGTTGAGCAACGCGTAGCGATAAACCAATTGTCCCAACTATTCAAAACAAGATTATATCGTAATGTCACGGTACTATTGAACAAAGTGTCAAAGTGATTATTTAGACAACCTCAGCAGTTTCAATCGACAGATCGTTTCCAGGGAATGGGTTACAATTTACTGCTGAACGGGCTAAATATGAACTATTGTCACATAATGAGGCATTCATACCCAAAAGAGCTCTTCCGAGCAGTCGACAGGTTCAAGATAATGGAGATGAGCCGGGCTCTAAAAAAGAGGGCGCACACACCACTCAAGTGAAGTACAATAACCGACAACTGGCTATTCGCACCACCATCAAATTGATGTGACAAGACAAAATCGTTTAGGTCGAGATCCGATGAACGTCTAGAAATAAGGGGGTTTGAATGCAGAGGGGTGAATATTTAGGGAAATTTGGTTGGGTCAGATTTTCACATAATTGTAGTTCAAAAATGTGATACAGCAATTAGGAGCACAAGTTGATTTATCGGCCTTATTAGCCCTTCTTCAATGGCTATTTACTTATTCTCAAGAGGTGTGTTCTCCTCAGGAACCCAAGAGAGTCTCAGGAGCATTTTTGATGGCAGTGCTAGACCCATCCGACCGAACTCACAAATTTTTTTTCGGATGAGGATTCTCTTCACGCTGACTTTGGAGCTAAGGACACTGTGATCACTGTGACCAAACGAGACCTCGCATCTCAAACTCGCGTTGCCATGCTCACATCGCGTAAACAACGGATCTAACACAGATGGTGATTGCCCATATCGAAACCGAGTAGGCGTCCGGACATGTGCACTTGAAGAGTTAGCGTATAACCAGTCCAGAAATATTTTTCGGAAACTACCTTCCTGGTTGTTTAATAATTTTACGAGGTTTTAGAGTTCGAAGTCATCAGCTACCACTAAATTCGCTGAATCACCAACTGGGGGATTCAGCGCATAGAACAAACCTTTACTGTTCTCATCAAACCCGGTGGTACCCTGTAAGCGCTGGAAATAAGCAGTCTCCTGTTATCCTCCTGTATGTGACGGGAAACTGCCGGTACTTTCAAGGTGCTTCGTGACAGAGGCACGTCAAACTGCTTGTGGTACAATTGTTTCACCGTGCGGCCTCAGCTTGAGAGGTCAGTCGCACCACTTCGGTCCAGTTAGCAGGTTCCCATCAACGGCTTGACGTATGTTTGTAAGACCGTTGGCTAACATGGCATGTTTGCCGAATGAATACAGGTTTACCTCCGGGTATAAAGACATCATGAAACTCAGTCAGACTCATAAGTGCCGGAATTTCGCTCGGTTCCAACAAAAGAAGGTGGATAAAAATTGAATAAAAAAGTGATCCATTCGAGATGAAAGACCGGGTAGCTAGGGCACACAGAAAAGTAACAAAACTGCAGGGTCAGTAGTACATTCTTATGCACAACATTTGAAGAGGTATCTTGTCAGAGGTCTAGCTAAAGTCAGTGAAAACCGCACCTACGGTACGGCCTTGATCCAATGCCCTCACCCATTTTTCTTTTGAAGTAAGAGGTTTTGTATCATTCCATCATTCATCACCAAACAAGGGGGTGAGGACATGCCCATACTTCTATTTAATTTGTCCACCCTATTACTTTTATCCAGTATCTTTCCCCTCAATGGAAAAAGTCAATCATTATGCGCTGCCACAAAATTGGCCCAAGGCAGGACGTTAGTAACTATCGTCCCACCAACCATACATCAGTATGCTCAAGTGTGTTCTTAGGGTGACAAAACCCTATGAAACTTTAACAGCACGGCCTTCTGAGTAAGCGGTCTTGCATAACACGTCAACTAGACCTCTTGAAACATACATCGATGTCAGTCGACGCAGGAACGGCGATAACTATCATACGCTTAAACATGCAAAAGGCTTTGATCATGTGCCTCACAAGCCCATCTTGATCGGGATAGCGTATTTTTGCACGTAAGACCCATTCGTTTAGCTGGCTTTCGTCATATCTTGGAGGCAGCATCCAAACAGCCGAGATAGGAAGGCACTGTTCAACGCCAAAACCAGTAACCAGTGGGGTGATTCAAAGAAGCGTTCTGGGACCGTTGCTTTTCTTAATGTATACGAATTACGTGTGCGATGCTACTGAACATGACAAGACTTGTGGTTGCTGACAATATCAAAATTGTTTACACATCCCGCCAGCACAGTAACATCGCTTTCTGTCTACAAATTATATGACAGGACCTAGGCTAATTGTGATTGGGGTGCAAAACACGGTTGATGAGGCTCTTAGCGAACAAGTCGAATGGAGTTACTTATGATTGTAACTTACCTATTGGTTTGGTCCCACTAGACGGTTATAATGCTGATACTGCTAATTCCGCCAAAAAACTAGAAATACGGTATGCGAAACCCCTTAGTTCCTCCGACAAAGTATGTTTTCAGGTGGCAAAATCTAAAAGATCAATAGGGTAAATCAGAAAAACGTTCGGTCTACCGGGTATGGTGGGGACGAGGCTAACGCCGGATTTACCTGGCTAGGAACTGGACAGTCCTTGTTACTCTGTCAATCGTCGGTTGGTCAGCAGAGGGGTAAACGTAGCAGTCCACGTCAGTGGTGAAGTAGACGTGGCCTTACACAAGGTATCAGCTCTGCTTCCACTTGATGAGTGCTTGCGGATAAACGTTATGATAACTAACTTATCACAAGTCGCTGTGGGCTTTATTTATCATACCTCGTCCGTAACTCCACATTGGAATGCGAGTATTCAAGGTGCTATTAGAAGAGCCGCTCCAGCTCTTGGATAACGCACCATCGACCCAAGTAGCATCAGGCTTCCGTTTACAGAACTTTCCAGCAGCCGTTGGGTTTAACAGTCTCGTGAGAGTAGCAGGACTCACCGAAGTGAACAGAATGTCACAAACCATTCTGGCTGGACATGGTGTTAGTCATTGAATCTCCCGAAGTGGATATCATCAAATTCTAGGCAGTACTGGATGCGAGCTATCACGCAACAATCAGCTTACGCCCAACATGTGATTTTACGACCACCCGCTCTCTAATGACAGGTCGACGCAAATTTGGACGAACCATATTTCGATGGATGAAGGAACACTTGCCTCAAACCAACCGGCCACCACCTGGTAAGTGTAGCAGAATATCCGGGGGCATATTTCACTACATATCAACACAGCAGTTACAAGCTCGGTCCCACACTTCACGCTTTACTCACAGGTCGTCTTGGCTCAGGCCACCAGTCAGACGCCTAGTGAAAGAAACGCGTGCTCTGGGGTACGCATGTCTTCTTAGAGGGGATGACTTCTCACCCGTGGTGTACGAATGACGTAATCAGTGCACAACAGCCATGCGCGTCGACCGCAGGGTTCACCAAGTATCACCAGCAAGAGCCACTGCTGACTGTCTCAAAAGATTCTCTTGACACGTGGCTTATCTGACCAGGACAAAGACTGCCATATCCCCTCTCACGAGAACCTCATGAGGCTCTATTTTTATGTCCGAGGTAGCAGAGGTATTACGTGCTCAACATACACTCGTCTATAGCAGCCCCGTCGGGACGGAACCGTGTGCCACAGTTTCCCACCCCGATAGTCCTTCGAATTCATCCCCTGATTTTATCCCGGCTAACGTACGCGCTGATAAGTCACCGGGGTTTGATGACATAAACCACTCATGCTGGAAGAACGTGCAGATGAGCTGGCAGAACAGCCCGCTCGCCTTTCTCAAAACCCATGTTATGTTGACTGTATTCGGGCCACTTAGACGCAGGGCGTCATCTTGCCCATGTACAATGGTGAGTTCAAACGAACACCAGTAACTTTAGTGCGATTGCTCTGCTACCAAGTATATCCGAAGTAATGGGGGGCATTGTAGGCGATTTCACAACAGGTAACTCCAATACTCACCTCTCTTTCGCACCGGAGTAACACTGCTTCAGAAACGTTCATCCATGCACGACCAACCTACTGGTTGCTGCTGACTCTTGAACAAAACTGCTTAATCACGCCTTTCAGTTGGTGCTGTGTCCTTAGATTTCACGAGAGCGTTCCATAACGTCGGTCGCAGGATACTACCGGATGGACTGAATGGCATGGGTTTATGCAGTGAGGTTTTGTTTTTCAACCAATGCCTGTCCCGTCGAACATATGCACTTAGGATCGATAGTGTGGTGAAGTGCAGCCAATCGTGTACGCCATATTTGCATTGGCCAATCAGATTGTTTGACATTGACCTATATCTATAGTATCGATAACAGAGTAGATGAGATGTTGTGCGCGGTGCAGTGAATACACATCTTGCTCTGAACCTGACTTGTTCTACATGGTGACAGAGATGAAGAATCCGGACTGGATGGGTGTGAGCCCAATAGCGGGATTGAATCTCCGACCACCGCCCCAGCTGAACATGAATGAGGATGAAGGACTTCCAGAAAGATGGAAAATGTGGAGGTTGCAATTTCAAGATTTCCGCACGCTAGCTCGACTGTCGTCAGCCGAGAAGGAGTTTCAGATGGCGATGTTTCGACATGCCATCGGGGAGCAGGCCGTCCGCTGCATTAACACATTTCCGTATGGGGCAGACGAAGACCCAGAAGACTGGGAAAACATGATGAAGAAATTAGAATGTTATTGTTTGGGATTTACGAACGACACTTTCGAAAGATATAAATTTAATTGCCGCGTCCAAGAACCTGGGGAATCCGTAGATCAATTTATTCAAGCTCTGAGATCCATGGCCACAACGTGCGGTTTCTGTAACTGCATGCATGACAAACTGATCAAAGATAGGTTAATTATCGGAATGAGAAACGGCAATTTGACCAAGAGAATGTTGAGGGATCCTCAGTTGACGCTCAAACAATGCACTGACATGTGTCGAAGTGAAGAGGCAGCCGACAGAAAGGCCGAAGCCCTCAAAATTCACTCGACAGAGGATGTCAATCGCGTGATGGTCAAAGAACCAAGAAACCCTCCAGCAGGCTGCACTTTCTGCGGAAGAACCCATGGCTTCAAGAAAGAACAATGTCCAGCCTGGCGGAAAATTTGCACAAAGTGCGGTAAAGCGAATCACTTCTCTGTTTGCTGCAAGAGTGGTCCAGGTGTGACAAAGGCAACTCAGCCTAGAAGGTACTCAGTGTGTGCGGTTGGAGTGAACGAACCGCACCAGGGTATACGATCTGCCGAAATTGAACTGAATGGGATAACAATAAACTTCCAGGTGGACTCAGGTGCAGGTGTCAATCTCGTCCCTCGGTCCTGCGTCCCAAACGAACCACTGACGAATACGAACCTCGTGCTTCAGATGTGGAATGGAACAACGGTGACACCTACAGGGAAGTTTACAGCAATCTTACGCAACCCTAATAATGACAAACGTATCGAACAAGTTTTGTTTGTGGTCAAAGAAAATTTCCCACCCCTTCTTGGAATTGAAGCAATCGAAGCGCTGGAATTGGTAACATTTAACTGGGTACATAACGTAACCTCGCCATTGACCAACATGTGTCTAAAATACTCCAGTGTTTTTGATGGTACTTTGGGAACCTTTCCAGGAGTCTGTAAATTGAGCATCGA
Organism: Paragonimus westermani; assembly: GCA_008508345.1. NCBI lineage: Eukaryota > Metazoa > Platyhelminthes > Trematoda > Plagiorchiida > Troglotrematidae > Paragonimus > Paragonimus westermani. The sequence continues at coordinate 7,558 of QNGE01004284.1, forward strand.
TTCAGACGCGAAACCAGTCGTGTTACCCATTCGTCGTTTGCCACTTTCCGTAAAAGAGACATTTGAAAAGGAACTCATACGGCTGACAGATCTAGGAGTAATACAGCAAGTAGACGAGCCAACCGATTGGGTTAGTCAGGTCGCTATAGCCAGCAAGAAATCCGGCGAATTGAGAATTTGCATCGACCCGAAACCATTAAACGCAGCATTAAGAAGGGAGTATTTTCGACTTCCCTTATTGGAAGACATTCTTCCTCAGCTAACCGGCGCTTGTTTTTTTACCAAGGTAGATTTGTCCTCTGCTTTCTGGCATGTAAAACTGGACGAACAGTCCAGTTTGTTAACGACATTTGGGACACCTTTTGGTCGTTTCCGTTGGCTTCGTCTACCGTTCGGATTGAAAGTCTCCAGCGAAATATTCCAAAAACGACTAATCCAAGCGATTGAGAACCTACCCGGTGTCATGTGCATAGCTGACGATGTTTTGATCCACGGTCGTACCAAAGTCGAACACGACAAAAATCTGGAACTCTTTTTAGCTAGATGCCAACGGGTTGGCATCAAGCTCAAACAAGAGAAAATCGAATATTGTACCAACGAGGTTACTTTCCATGGACACGTTTTATCCAGAGAAGGAATCAAGCCGGATCCAGCAAAAATCGGTGCAATAGTGAATATGGAACACCCAAGGGATGTGAAAGGTATTGCTCGTTTCAATGGAATGATTAACTACCTGAGTCGATTTCTGCCCTGTTTGGCTCAAATCATGGAGCCCATCAGGCTACTGACCCACAAGGATACGCCATGGGTGTGGGGAGAGGAACAGGAGCGGGCGTGGAAACATATCAAGCAACTAATCGTCAAAGCTCCTGTATTACGTTACTATGATTCACGTCTGCCGTTAGTGATACAATGTGACAGCAGCCAAAACGGGATTGGGGCAGTTCTCATGCAGAACGGACAGCCGATTGATTTCCGAAGTCGAACCATGAGTAGCGCCGAGACCCGATACGCACAAATCGAAAAGGAACTGCTGGCGGTGGTCTTTGCAATGGAAAAATTCAACGATTACACATTTGGGAGAAAAACTATCGTCCAAACCGACCATAAACCATTGACAACTATCGTAAAAAAGCCTCTGGATAAGGCGCCACGCCGTTTGCAGGCAATGCTGGTACGCCTACAGAAGTACAATTTCGAGATCGGATACACTCCTGGAAAGAACATGGTACTGGCGGATACACTATCGCGAGCCCCACTGGCAACAGAAGAAGACAACTGCACCGGATACGAACAAGTACACCTAACGCTCGCGGAATCAGACTCGCGGTTACCACGAATAAGGCAGACGTTTGCCGATGACGAAGAGATGGAGAAGCTCGAAGAGCAAATCAGAAACGGCTGGCCCGACAACGCACGACAAGTGAGTGAAATCATTCGTCCTTATTTCAAGGTCCGGGATGAGTTGACCACAGAAAACGGTCTTGTGTTCCGTGGAGAACGGTTGATTATTCCACGAGCTGCCAGAAAACTCACTATGCAAGAAATACATCGTTCGCACCTCGGTGTGCGTAGTTGTACGAGACGCGCTAAGGATACCGTATACTGGCCAGGCATGACTAGTCATATCAAGGATTTTGTTTCAACCTGTATGGTCTGCAAGCAGTACGGGACTCGACAGCCAAAGGAGCCTATGGTGTGCCGCTCAGTCCCCAAGCGACCTTGGCAACACGTAGCGGTTGATCTATTCTCGCATACAGACAAGTCATATCTACTTTTGGTGGACTATTTCAGCGATTTTTTTGAAATTGAGAAGTTAAATTCTACATCAGCCGAGGAGATAATCGGCAGGTTGAAAGCCCAATTCGCAAGATATGGCATTCCAGAGTGTGTGAGATCAGATGGTGGTCCACAATTTTCAGCACAACAGTTTGCGGAATTTGCCGAAAAATGGCGTTTTAAACACGAAGTCTCCAGTCCACACCACAGTCAGTCTAACGGTAAAGCGGAATCTGCTGTGAAGGAGGCAAAGAAAATAATGAAGAAATGTTCAACAGCCAAAGAAGACGCCTATCTGGCACTGCTAGAACACAGAAACACCCCGTCAGCAGACATAGATTTGAGTCCGGCTCAACGGCTCATGGGAAGAAGAACGAGAACACGAATACCACTAGTTGAAGATCGTCTAGCCCTGCAAACTGTCACGTGGGACACCGTAAGAAAGCGATTGAAACAACGAATGGAACGAGAAAGGCAAGTGTATGACAAAGGGGCTCATGAGCTACCAAGATTGGACGAAGGAGATACCGTTTGGATTCAGCCGTTCGGTATGGGCTCTGACAGATGGGCCCCAGGGATTGTGGAAGGACAAGATGGAGAGCGTTCTTATGTGGTACGCACAAACCACGGGACATTGAGGAGGAATAGAGTACACCTACGGAAACAGGGAACGACGAACACAAGTTCTGGAGCAGCTGAATTCAGTTCCACTGAAGAGAACGAGTTTGTTCTACGAAACCGAAGATTCTTTAAAAAGGGAAGGATGTGGTGAAGTGCAGCCAATCATGTACGCCATATTTGCATTGGCCAATCAGATTGTTCGACATTGACCTATATCTATAGTATCGATAACAGAGTAGATGAGATGTTGTGCGCGGTGTAGTGAATACACATCTTGCTCTGAACCTGACTTGTTCTACAGATAGCAAGTTATGCAAGCCACTCAGGGCTATAAATGGGTTTTCGACCGATAACATCCACGCACCTGCTGCACATTTGTAAAGCTACTGCCTCGAACCAACAATCAGGCAGGTGTGCCGAACTGGGGAAAGAAAAAACCGCTCTACAGGCTACCCAAGGATGGACCACTAAAAGGGTTGAGGACCTATATCCCTCGTTATATGAGGACCGTCTGTCGGAGGTAGAACTATCGCGGTAGTCTGCCGACATTTGTGAGGCGACTTATAACGACGTACACGGTCATGTGCTCCCCGATTCACCTTAACAAAAATTGTTTCACAGTTTCTGATAGATTGAGTCTCAGGGTCACAAGTACAAGTTTTTCATACCGCGCATCAGTCCCTTGTGTAGACGGCATAGTGTTGCTATCCGGATGTGCTCGACATGGTGTGCACTACCGGCAACGACATTCATGGCTCCACCAGTCTATGCATTCAATAGGCATCTAGAAGAATGGATTATCTTAACGAAGTCTTTAGCAGTTGGGCACCTGTAGGACCATTTAATTTTGTGGGTTTTACTTCCTTCTTATTCCGCCCTTTTCTTCTTTCATTTACCCGTTCCTACACTGTGTGGTCTACCCTTCTATCACTTCACCGTTATGAGACAAGGAGGTACAACTTGCTCGTAACCCTGTGTTATTCCCAGTCTGTTTATCGAGGTACAATCTCCTTAGGTAACGGACTACCGCCAGCTGCTCCAACTCTCAACACACCTTACATATCGGATCATACGATTGGATCCTAGTGGTTAGAGCCTCTAGCCTTGAACCTCTGTAACAACGTGCCCGAGAATTTTGAACACTGTGAGTTTGAATTTCCGTCTACGTTGGTTGGCCAATATGTGACTTTCTTCTTGCCCTAATGACTTCGGGAAATACAAATTCTATTCGCTTAATCGTTCCGAGTTTATATCTCAACTCGCACTCACCCACCAGCTATGGTGAAAGGTTTAACGGTGAATCGTGTGTGGAGTTTGTTCGTGAGAGTAACCAGGCAAATCAGTGCTTCCTCTTTGCTATGTGGTTCTACACTCCGTGTCTAGGTGTATCTATTGAGGTCTACAGAATGCTGGCGGTAACAGAGGTAGGCTGCATCCACTATGTTCGTCTTTACTATGACTGCTAGGCAATCTGCTAGCCCTGTAGCTCTGGATATAACATTCACTAATCCACTGGCTGTAATCAGTAGGGCATGTAACGCAACCGGTACGGGCACAGTATCAGGTGCGCCAGTTTCTTCTTGAGCAAAGGCAAAAAGGGTTACCTTGGTTGCTCCGAAAACACTCATGCCCATCACCTCTAGCAACCCACCAACAGCGCGCAGGGAAGCACGAAGGAATCCAGAGGTTCTCCGCTTGGTCTTACTAAAGAATCTCAGTCTTAATGTTCCGGAGAGCTGCGTCGACCATGACGTAAGGTCGGCCGAATTTCTCAGGAGTGCCGGAACCACTGCTCCTGAAGGGTTTAGGTCATGTGCTAGGGAGGTTCGTGTGATCGTTCAAGACCATGTCGAATGTGCGGCCGGCTGCCTAAAGCCCCTCAACCAGCACGATCATGGACCACGGAGTTTAATAATCGTCCCCCTCTCCTCGCGTAGCCTACGGTATGTCAAACCGCCTAGTCGAAGTGATGCTTACCGTCCCAACCTACAACAGCGCGTCAACACACTCACCGGCCCGAAAACCCTTCTACATCCGAAAGTACACATCCCACATCCATCACCAGAGTCACCATCATACCATAACTCCTTTTCAATCATTTCCGTCTCCTGATGCTCTCTTCGATCACGTGCACATTGACGTTGTGGACCCTTGCTACCATCAAGAGGTTTCCGATAACTTCTTACATATATTGACAGACTTATCAAGTGGCCGGAAGTTTTTGTGGACTGCGATGCTAGCACCCAAGCGATGGCAACGGCCTTCGTAGTCGGATGGATTCCATGCTTTGACACACCGTCCGCTGTAACTGCAGGCCGCGATTCCCATTTCGCATCTTATTTATTCCGGCAACTCAAACGTCTTCCTGGAATCCGATATACTCGTACCACAGCGTACCGTCCACAATCCAATGGGATGATCGGAAGGTTTCACAGGATATTAAACGCTGTTCTGAAAGCCAATGCTCCCCGGCACAATCTCACTATGATACTAGCTTACGTTTAGTTGTTCAGCTACTAACCCATTCAGATTATGCAGCCACTCCTGATCCCACAAACTACTCAGGTTGCTTACAGTACTCCGTGTCTAAGTTAGCTTATCAACCACCACGATTACAAAGCAAACCCACCAGTTATCTCAACAAACTGACTGACCGTTCGCACGTATGTTTTCGCTGTGCTAACCTCCACGGACCCATACAACCAGCATACAAAGGTCCGTATGGTCTCCCGAATCGCTCGGACGAACACTACACTGTGATAAACTGTCGGTCAATCGCCTCATTCCACTGCGACCAATAGGGAACCTTCTCTAGCTCAGTCACACAAGCTACTTGAAACAAGTTCGCATGAGACTGATTCCGATCGATCAGTGTGTTTTCCAAAGCGACTTGTATTCACCGCTTCACAGTAACATCACAGCTAGTGGAATGCTACGTAGTCGTCGCCTCCTCTTCTTACACAGCCCACCACGCGTCAACCCGCCTGACCGAAGTGATGCTCACTTCCCCAACCCACACACGCGCGTCCACATATTCACCAGCCCAAAAAATCTCTTCCGTATCCGACCGTACACATGCGCACAGTCACCAACTCTACACTCAACCAGTGGGAATGCTCCAAATGGATGGGGTTAAACGCAGTCGATATACGAGCACTCCTGACGCGGTTGGATCCGGATCGGAAGGAAGAACACGTCGCGAATAAACAGGAAAGAACATGGCCCAGGCAAGCTCCACAGCCTTAAGCTTGCACACTAACCCCAACAGCAAAGATCCAAACATTGACATGACCATTCCGCTGACTGTCATTGGAATATCGTTATTTCTTAGTGGGCACTGAAGTTGTTACGTTTGTGTTCCATCACAGGAGGAGCCTTTGCGCTAAAATGGGCATAGATCCGTGTACCCCTTACTCTATCACGAGTTTATTGAGGAAACTGGGTTCGGAACATGTTTACAAATACTGGTTAGCAAGGGTCCTTAACTTGTCATCAAGTTTGATCGGAGGCGTTCTGCTAGCCTCATGCAAGCTGTTGGATGGCTCTAAGGACCGAATGTACCCCCCCCCGAAGTACCGTGGGCTGAACGTCAGAGGCGAAATCCGGTTAGTAAACAAGCTGGAACCGCTGGCTGGTCTCACAACGTTATCATTTGTGATGTCCCTGTTTTTTAGGGACGACCTGGAACACAATAACAGCCAGTGACATTTCCTGCCAACCACACTCATAATCACCAACATCCGATATCAACGTGTTCACCGCGTCCTACAGCTCAAGCCGGAGCCAGCTGAATGTCGATCACCACTCCTCAAAATTTCTGTCGACTTGCAAGAAATGGCATCGCACATTCTGAAGCGGTTCCGCCGTCAACATCGATTTATCTCTGGCGGAGTTTCGTTCCACCTGGACCGTTCTAAAAAGGTACGAGACTTTTCAAAAGTCAATCAACGATAGTGCATCAATCTCCTGATGGCCCATATTGAGGATTTAATGGCTTCAAAGAAATCACTAAAGCCGGCTCTTTTGGAGTCAGTAACCACCATCGGTGCTGCTTTTGTGAATAAACTACCCAATTCACAACCTCACGGTAACGACAACTTGCTTACCGTTATCCTTTTAAAGACCGTGTAAACAAATGGGTTTAGTTTCTTGAATAATTTAACGGCGCTTTTAGAACGTCGTTCTTCCACAAAGCTCCGGGTTGTTGCCAAAACGAAGTCGTAGCTCAACACTTCCTACCTAGATTCTGAGCTTTCCCAAGAGATATGAATATTTTCCGTGCGGACATGACTGAGGGCAGAGAGAAAGGATCAGCCATCTACGTCTACCTTTCTCCTCAAGCTTTCCTTCACAACAGTTCAGCACTTGGTGCGATTCGGAAAACCGTTCGGTGTTCAGTTTGCCTAAGTGTTCCCAACCACTGCCTGGTGGGATGCCTGTCTTCTCCCATATTCTGATAACTCAAAAAATACCTTATTGTCTGGGGTAGAGGTTGCACCCACACTGGGATCTCCCCACTTCTTCGTAACGAGGGATTTCAGCTCGCCCGAAATTAACTTTCCAGGCTCCTCACACGCATATACTGAAAATTCTATCTGCACGATTTTCTCACAAAATCCGAACATCGGGCTCAACAAAGCAAACTCCGGTTTCACTCGGTCGCGTATTCACCATAATCCGCCGCAGCTGGACCATATATTCACCAACAGCGTTGACAGCCGATAACCTTGCACTCGCCGTACCACTCGGAATAAGTGACCGTGAAGTCATCTTATTTGGCTTAAAGTGCGGCGCGGACCTGGTTAGCTCAACGGTTAACGATCGCATAATCTTCCGGAAAATGGATGCGGGGAATTTATGTGGCCATTTGGAAAAGCAGTCCCGGATGAACTTCACGTCCTCGCTCTGTAGACAGTCTCTGGGAGACGTTCACTGCCGTCCTTTCCGCAGCCGTTGGCGAATCCACACAACTGTTAGGCAGTAAACTGAACAAACATCCGAGTCAACTACGCTCTAGCACACTCAAAATTACCAAGAGGCGGCATGCTTAGACGTGCTATCGACCGTCAGGATTTGAAGTTGACTAAAAAATATACGCAGCTCCGAGGAGTGGATTTGAGTCGTTAATTCTTCATGACCATCTTCATTGTCAACAAGGTCTTACTGGTCGCCTTACCGGCTATCCAAATCACCTCTACCGATTTGCAGTATCAACTTTGAAGGTGAAAGCTGAAGTTCCACAACTATTAGACCCATCAGGTCTCATTAGCTCTGACACGGAAGCCGCTGATGCCCTCGCTGAGTTCTACAGCAATGTTTCCGCACAGTCGCTACCAGCTCCCCATGCTCGCTTGATGATGATATTGACCGCACTTACACTGTGGACACATCGTTCACGACAGTGACGGCTAAACAGAGTTACTTTAGAGGCATCTGTTGTGTCCTCGATGCTATAACCCCCAAGATCATGAGCGAAGCAGCTGAAGAGTTTGCTAATCCACTAAACTCACTGTTTGCGCAAACGTTCTCACAAGGAACAGGAGCCAGCAGCTGGAAACCCGCAAGCGTCGCACCAGTTTTCAAGGGTTGGAGGCGTAACTGTCCCGGTGATTACAACCCGGTAGCTTTGCTATCAACCGTCAAAAAAATTCTAATGGCACTTGTAGACGAATTGCCTCATAAGTATTTCAACTCTCGTGATTTTCCCCCCAATGTACAACATGAATTTGCAAGGGCCGTACGCGCGCCACGAACCTGCTGATAGGAGAAGATCAGCGGATCGAAGCAGTTGGTCAACACAGAGAAACTGACGTCGTATGCCTTGACTTTGCTAAGACGTTCGACTGCGTGAACGATGCCGGTTTGGTTGGCAAGCTTACCCATTATGGAGCACAAGGCAATCGACTCCAGTCATATGTTGCTAACCGTCTATGCAGAGTGTGTGTTAACGATGCACTCACCACCTGCAGACCTCGCCTATGTGAAGTACCTCAGAGTTCAATCCTTGGCCTGCTATTGCCTTTGATATCTAGCATAGATCTTCTTTTGACCACATCCGTGCTGTTGCTGTTTGCCGGTGACTTCAAACTTTGACGCGCGGTAAACGCTACCGATGGTTCGCTTATCCTGTAGAGGGACCTTGGTATTCTAGTCAATCAGTCTTGCGTGAACTGTCCTGACTTCAATGGTGATAATTGTAAACATGACGAACATTGGCATCTCTCTGAACACCATGTATTACCTCAGCAGATACCCACTTCAGACAGTTCCCATCGAGAAGGACCAAGAAACCATTGGTTTGCACACTCTCAAGCTCTGCAAACGCTGAAACAAGGGCAAAAATGGTTAGCAACGACCCGACGTTGCTGCAACATTTTACCGGCCAGTTTTAACTCTGGTTGTTTCCAGCATCTTTACAACAGTTTCGTTCGACCGCGTCTGGAAAATACAGCTGTGATCTGGCCACCATATATGCAAAAGGACAAGTTGCAGCGTCGTACCACCACGCCAATCTAGGGCCTGAAAACTAGGCGGCATGAAAAAAGCTGGAATCCGATTTGGTGTTAACCGCTTGATGCTGAAGTCCCTGATTACCCGCGCCAGCTGGTACTCAACAGGGTATGTGACACGAGACTGCTGTGGCCTGATCGATCAACTGATAGGAATGACCAGAATATGGCAACAGCAAAAGAATCTGCAGCGGTAACGGATGTGTACGAAAGGTATATGTACAAATAAAAGGAAGACGTATGAAAAATGGAATGGTTCACTAACAAGTCAAAATCCGCTAAATCGGATAGACCACCTCCATGGAGAAGGGAAGCGCCAAGGAGTACGCTCGGACGATGATCGATGGGTAATTTAACACGCGAGGTGCGCTGAAGAAGGTTCGGCGTCGATAGATCAACGAATATGCGGAGCTGAAAAACTCCACCTTGCAATTATTGAATCGTTTGCTAACGAATCAAGTTCACACAGAGTTATGCGTAATCTGTTGATCCAGTAGGTGCCTCTCAATATTCAACGACAAAGATAATCTATCCTCGAGACGGTCAACGAGAAGGCGCTGGTAATAACTGAATCTACTAAGGCACTAATTGAATCCATGTGCAAGGAAATTGAGTCTCTCACCCCGAATGTGAAAGTCCTCAGAAATCGAGGAAAGAAAGTGCCTGCACAACAAACGGATTTGGCTCACTCAAACAAATGGTCGTCGGTTGGGCCAGAGCAAAACGACTGTTCATGCACCGAGAAACGACGGGAATCATAAGTTACTCAGGGAAAAATGGGGAAGAAGAATGTCTAGTTTCGGCATTTAGAAGTTTACAGGACTCGGACTGAATAGGGGTAAGAGAAACGGTCAAAGTAGGTGGTGTAAGAACTAGGATGAGTAATGTATTTCATTTGGGTGAGAGAGCAAAGCGTAGGGCCACCTCTCAACATCAAACGAAGCTCAACAATCTCAAAATAACGCAACAATATTTGACAAAATCAACAGCAATTACTTCACAAACCCAGAAACCTACGCAAATGAAGAAGGCAGTAACGTTGCGCGGCAACCCCCGTTTTGTCTCGATGGCGCTCAAATTCAAACGAGTGTACTGTAACATGCAGGCCAGCCGACTCTACTTCGAATGCCCATGACTTCGCGGACCGACCTTCGGGCAACGTGGACGCGACAGGGGACAACGCTCTTCCGAAGTAAGGGTTCGAACAACACTTCTGAAAGGAGAAACAATACAAACAAACATGAGGCGAAGGCCCAGTAAGCCATGCATACGACTTACACAAACGAAAGCTAAGACGGCACCGGCAACACAGCAACATGCCCCGTCACACAACTCAAATTCAATTCGTGCGCGCTCGCTGGTTTCGGTTGCGCGTCGCAGTACAGATGAAGTCAACGGAGCGGTGTGAGCAAAATTATACAGAAATGATTTGTAGAATATAAATGTAAACTGTGTACACTACGATACTGAGGGGTCCTCACCTAAAGCCAGACGTCCAACATAGCGGAATAGAATGTAGACAGCTTCCTACCGTTGCGTACTTGTGACTCCTGATATGCAGTACATGATGATGTCGTTTCTACCAACTCCCTAGCAATTTTCAAAGTTTGCCGTGACCAGCATCTTTAGCATTAGTTCGTTTATTGCACCGTTCTCCACCACCTACCGAGATTCTTCACATCGAGGTGCGGTAGTCTCAACAGCTGCAGCTCTCTAGTTCCGTATTCAGTCCAATGAATCCGTTGAATCCTCAATGTCGTTGAAATGCTAGACTTGATCCTAATTCAGCAGAGCACTGAGGTCATAAACGTATTGCCTGCAGCGCCACTGAGAATGAGTGATCACGCGACGGCTCATTTCCGATCCGATGTTTTCCGTTAGTAACGCAGAAGTACAAAGTACAACCTTATCATGGATTTGACAAAAAAAGATACTGGAAGCTGATAGAGTGATCTGGAAGTCACCAGCCTCCATAGGAGACGTCTGTAGTTTGTGGTCGTACTACGTTGACAATATCCGGGCTCTTACAGATAGGAACGTCCCTCCGAAACAGGTTGGAGAAGGGGCTGGGAGCTGTGGTTCGCCCAGAGGCAAGGGAGCTTTCCAACGTATGTGTATAGCTTAGGAGGCACGTATTCGAAAAAGGGGTTTGAACGCTTCATGATACACAAAAAGCTTGGAACTAAGTGATCAAGGTAGCAAGGAATGCTCCTCTGGTCTATGAGCTCAACTTAGCACACGATAGTAAACAGAACCCCAAGGGATTTTATAGTTATGTTCACTCCAGGTCCTCTCTAAGAAAGGAAACAGGGACCACACTTTTTTATAACCGAGAGATCATATCGACTGACAAGAGCATAGCGGACGCGTTTGAGGCACGGTTTCAAAAGACACATGTGTCCTTCGGGTTCGCGCCACAGTCACATGACATGCAGACAAACAATCGGACAGCATACAATATTTAACTGTGAGTTCTGGAACTCTTTCACACATCATACTGCAGGAAGGCCAGTGAAATCTCCAGGCCGCTACAGCGGTCCGCTTTAACTTTTTCACCAACCGGGTAGTCGAGTGGTGGAGCAAATTGCCTACGAAGACCTCAGAAGCCGCGTCCATAGACATATTCAAGATAGAGCTAGTAGACTGCTGAAACAGTCTTTTCCCTACCTTGTATTAATCGAAGTATGATACATGTGCTTCTGCTGTATAAGGCAACCAGGAGTTATCACGACTTTACTTCGTTCCCTATCCTTAGACCATCAGTGAACGCATTCACATCGACAAGAAACGCAGTCTGGTCAATCTCTGGATCACACCAGTTGAGCATCAGGATGTAAACAGGCGCAGGCCTTCACCAAGTCCAGGGTTTGAAATTTGAAAATTTAAATTATCCATTTCACCATTGTAGAGTTCAGACGGGCTATGGCCGATCAATTACGAACAACTCAACGAGTGGACGAGAAATATATTGTCGACAAGTAAAATCGACGAGAGCGAGCGGAGAGCGAGATGAAACGTTAACACAGCGAAAAGTCACGCGAGCAGTCACCGGAGCAGAAACGTACGAGTGCGCGGGGGCCTACCGGTAACTATACTCGTTCAAACAAACGTTTAAGCGCATGAAAAATATGGGGGAAGGGAGAGATTACAAATGCTGACTGTAATTTCAACGCAGTTAGCCATAAGGTCGCTACAGAGCTCCCCCGCTAGAAGACAACCGGAGTGTTGAATTCGATAATGTAGGAGTTTTCCAGTTAACCGGAACCGTTGACTCGAGCATGAATGGCCCAATTTACTCCTGCCACACAGCTCGCGTCCACGTCGGGTGGAAAGTTGGGGGAAACAATTGAAAATGGTTGGGGGCACGGTTGGGCAGGTTAATGGTTGTGGGCAGAAGGGGAATTTGGAACAGACAAGTTGTGGTTGGCCTAGAAAGGCTGTAGCCTTGTTCACGTCCATCGCAGGCGATCTTCACCGGAATTCCAGCTTTCTAGCGTCCTCTCACAATGCACGCCCTCAGTGCCCCAAGTAGATGACGGATGGTTAATTTCAGGTATCTAGAATGTACAGTGCTCATAAACTGAAAGCGATAACCTCACCGGGTTTTCTGACTCCATGGCGTCCGACAAAATGAGGCTTTCTTTTGCTTTTCCAAAGAAAACGTCTCGTCGACAGTCTGTTCTAGGTCAGGCCATCTAAAATCAGCTTGGTAAGGAAGCGTGACAATAAAAATTGGATACGGCGGACGTCCACGTAATCTGCTAATCGCACTGGCCTCCACAAATCTCGCCCGTGTCTGCTCTGGGGGCTTGGCCCCGTCGAGGCAGGCGGAGTCGCCACTGATAGCGAATCTGTACCAACGCTAGGTAATGTACCGACCAAAGAGGGCGTTGCTGCTTGCGAACCAGTTTCCTTATCGGGTACCTCTATAAACGCTGACTTCAGTCTATCGATAGAGATCACCTCGCGTTTACCATTGCGTTCCAGCACAGAAGTCTTAGCATAGCGTACGAGGACGCGAAACGGTCCGGCATACGGTGGGTGCAAAGGTCGTCCAGGAGTAACCGCATGAACCAAAGCATGAGAACGAGTTGATAGACGAGGGTGTACGTACGTTGGCGTCGTCTGTTCTCTCGGTGGATGTGGTCAGAGTCGCCTCATGTGTTGAGCTAGCCGCTCGCCGTACTCCGCGAAGTTGATAGGTCCCGTTGCGCATGGGACAACCAACTCGCCGGGTAAACGTAAGGAGCACCCATACACTAACTGGGCGGGGGTGGTATGCAGGTCAGCCTTCAGCGTGTTACGGATACCTAACAAGACTAGTGGCAGAACCTCGTGCCATGAGGGGTTGTTGCTAGCGGATAGTGAACTTTTCAACTGCCGATGAAAACGCTCAACCAACCCGTTGGCTGCCGGGTGGTAAGCTGTTGTGCGAATTCTACTACAGCCTAGTGCGTTGAGGAGTGAAGTGAA
>QNGE01004284.1:23020-64488 GCA_008508345.1 Paragonimus westermani
ATATATATCCTAAACGGGCTCACCAATTTGTAGAGTTCAGACGGGCTATGGCCGATCAATTACAAACAACGCAACGAGTAGACGAGAAATATATTGTCGACACGTAAAATCGACGAGAGCGAGCAAAGAGCGAGATGAAACGTTAACACAGCAAAATGTCACGCGAGCAGGCACAGCGTTGCTACACCCTGTTTTCAATTATCGCCTTTCAGATCACCAGAAGCTCGCTGACACTGAGCAAGGAAAACCGACTGGATCCGGGAACCTTGGACCGTTGCCTCGAACCCGTGAATCAATCGCTGAAATCGCTGAAAAACGGAGCAGAAACGTACGAGTGCGCTGGAGGCCTGCCGGTAAATATACTCGTTCGAACAAACGTTTAAGCGCATACAAAATATGGGGAAGGGAGAGAGTACAAATGCTAACTGTAACTTCAACACAGTTAGCCATTGGTCGAAGTTATCCGCCAATCGCGTTGTTGAGCGCAGCCTGTATCGTTGATGCGGCCTTCCTTCTGCCGGCGATGAATTTTGAGGTTAATTTTGGCAGGAATGAAACGCTTCAGCCAGTTACGAATATACACATAAAGGTCTTGAGGCAGGCGCAACAAACCGGGATCCTCAATCTATCAAATCGGAATCTTACATACCGTACGTTTCTGCGAAAACAACTCGTTTCGCGCATTTTTTTCTACGTTTTTTCCGTGTTTCAATTTCCTCTCTCTCAACTTTAGACTGGTTGCCAGTTGTTATACAGTCCTTGTCCCCACGGGTTGTGTGGCTCACAGGCTGCCGTATATACGGACATATGTCTGTGAGTTCTCCCAAGAATCTCGCTGTTCCATGTGGAACCGCAATTTTCGACTCAATCCGGTTAGCCCTGGTAATTGGACTGAACCCAGGTGCGGGAAGGGAATCTAAGAGACCGTTCGGGAGAAAGTATTTTGTAGCCAGTGCAATGGGGGCTGCGTGAATTGGAGGCGTAAGGGTTGGCAGCGCGTTGGTTCTGCTGCTTAAGTCACTTTTGCACGGACCCCGAGGTTCGGTTAATAGTAGTCAAGGGGGATTCTGGAGTTGGCGCATTTTGCGGTAGATGCGGAGAAAGTAGTGGGGCTGTGACCTTTGGTTTCACTCGAAGCTTAGGATCAGCCTTAATATGGGCGTTGGTTTTGGCCCCTTGACGCCGCTTCTCCCATTCTTGTAGAGCACAGTCGAGTAAGACACCTGTTACGTTGGCATGCACGGACTTCAAGCGGGGAGCCTAGTGAAGCACTAACCCGGCGCTGAGCTTAGCGGGTAACGTGACGAGAAGATCAAGCAACCTTTTGACACTTTGGAGTGCCATTTGCTCTGGCTAACCCAAATGGTAAGGTCTGGAGAGAAAGACGCATCCAAAATCGATCTGGTATGGCCGCTTGGGCAGGACGTAGAAGTGAACTATCCCGATAACACTACTTTTCTCTCGCAGATACCTCGATCCTGAAGGTTGACAGAAATCTCCCCTATCTAAGCCGTAGAGAGCGCCACTGTTCTTTTTGTCTTAGAAAGCCCGGAAAGGACGAGAGCTACATACTCGTTAGAGGAGGCCAGTTCTGCTCTCATTTCTGAGACTGCATGCTGAATATCCCACAAGGAATTTACACCCCTGTGGACTCTGCACTGGTATTTGGGAACACCTTGTGTGGACGCATTCTCAGCCATTGTTGTGTCGACCACGCACACAAATGTACTCTGCGTGCTTCGGGACAGACAGCTCATGTGGACTAAAGGAATATTTGAAGTGGTAAGTGGAATATACTGTTCCTCTTTGAGGCCAGTACATTTCAAGTGATATCAGAGAAGGCACGTTTGACACCGCATTTCGTTCTGAACCGTCATGCGGCACTCCAGACGACTCCAAAAACCGACAATTTGCGGTCCGCCAACATTGTTAAACCTGGCGCGTGTCATTGTAAAATAAATGCGGAAAATATACGTGGGAATATGTAAGACCGTTCCCTTCACATACTACTTCTGCTAAACAGATAGGAGTCTGACGATGTTTTAACTTGTATCCTAAATGAAACGTTGGCTACTATTGGTGAGGGGCAATTCCATTGAACCACCAGCTGTGAAGGAAAAGGTTTTATCTGACAAACTTGTAAAGTATTTTAAAAAGCTCACTGTGGCCCTGTAGTCTATTTTCATCTGCCCCAGTAAGGAATTTCTCTCTCGGCCCTTCAGATGATCATGCTTGGTACAGCAAATCCTTTTCTAGCTGCACTTCCTGATCAGTAGATGAATTGATTAGTGATGAAAGTAGAGAGAGTAAGCCCTTGTAGATCCCTTATCTACAGGCGTAGAGTCGCGATGCGACAACGGAATCTGAAACATAGAAAACAGGTGCTGCAGCAGCATTACAAACACATACATCAGTGGTCTTCACTTATGCCTAACTTTTGCATAATCGTGAGGAAGAAAGCAAACCCTCTACAGGAGGAATAAAAAATCAGAAGTGGATGGGAAAGGGTTTAACTGCTAAAAACAGCCACGTCTATATTCCACTATTTAGAATCAAGGTGTCTGTTACCTTACAAACAAACAACTGGACTAAAGTGAGAATAAGTAATCATCAGCAAGACAATTTACTTGCAGTTTTCACTACCGCCTGTCATTAAGTATACTCACTTCGCAGATAACTCGGCAGAACAACAACATTCACGCCACTGAACTCGATCGTCCGCTATCTTACCAGCCCGGAGACAAGCTCGACTTACCACCATAGATCGGCAAGCGACCTCCGTTCTGCACGCCAGGGCATCATCTGTCCACCTCACATCTTACGCCAGTCGGTCTAAACGTTGACAAAGAATACTCGGTAATATGTCAGAACTAAGGTAACGTAATTTTCAAGACGAGTCTCCGAAACAGAGCACCTACAGAGTAGAGCGTCCCACACCCAACACACTCGCATTGAAAAGAGGCTATGACTATAGTCTAACTGGCTATGTCGGCCCTCTACTTTGAGAGAGTTGACTCTAAGTGGACTAACACAGCCCATGCTGAACGTGGAACTATATGGATAACTAATTAAGGTAAGGATTGAAAATTCAAGAACAAGGTCACTTCTGAGACGGCGTATCATCATCATCATCATCATCATCATAGACAGCAGTACATTAGTGGTTCACACTAGTGCTTAACTGCCACACAACCATGAAGAAACAGCAAACCCTGTATGGAAAGAGAAAAGGAAAAAGAAGGGGACAGAAAGGGACTTGACTATTGAAAATGACTACGTCCATATTCAAACATTCAGCATCAAGGCGTAACTCCAAAAAGTGTAGGTTCAAAGCCGCCAGTCTTTCGTAGGATCCAGCTTGGAGGCCCTAAACGGTCTTGGTGGCACTTATTTGCACTGTCTCAAGGAGCATTTTGTCCTTTTGAAGACAAAATGGCCAGGTCACAGTTCCGTTCTTGAAGTCAGATTAGCTTGAGACAGTGATGATTAGACTGTCTGGAAGGCCTGTTAAACAGCGCTAAGACACTACCAACCTTTTTTCATGCACCGCAATGTTGGATGGGATCGAAAGAGTATATGACACTAATGTGCTGGGATCCTTGTGAATCAGGATTACCTGAAGTGTTATGCTGTCAATATGGTAGGTGGCATTTGTCAAGCAACAGATGTGCATAACTTTGCACTGTCACAACGAGACTGGATCTTGACACAGTGCGACTGCTTAAGCATCTCGATGACCTGTTGGGCTAAAATGGACGGTGCGATGGTCACACCGACAAAGTCACTCATACCACGCAGACTAATAAGTAAAGTCATCATCATCATAGACAGCAATACATCAGTGGTTAACACTAATGCTTAACTGCCACACAACCATGAAGAAACAGCAAACCCTATATAGAAAGACCGAGAAGGAAAAAGAAGGGGACGGGAAGGGACCTAACTACTGAAAAAGACTACGTCCCTATTCAAACATTCAGCATCAAGGTGCCTACACCTTGCAAACAACACAACCGAGCTGCAAGTGAGAGTAAGGCNTAATAGTTCATGTATTCAAGAAAAGTATCAGGGGCTCTTGTGAAAACCACAGAGGAATTAGTTTGACCCCAATCATTTCTAGGGTTCTAACATCCATTATACTTCGTCGACTAACCGCAGCTCGGGAGGTAAACATTAGGGAAGAACAGACAGGCAGGGTTTCGCCCCGAGCGGGGATGTATAGATCACATTTTTACTCCTCGTCAAATTCTGGAGCAGCGTCATGTATATGGCCGGCCAACAACTGTATTTCTCGACTATAAAAGTGCGTTCGATTCAGTGGATCTATCTACACTTTTAGAGTCGCTCAAACGCAGAGGTGTGCCGACTAAGTACGTGAATATACTGTCGGCACTCTATTCCCATACTTCAGCTCAGATTAGGGTTTACGGTGAACTGTCTGACAGTTTCAACACCAGCGGCGGCATGTGCTAAGGATGTCCACTTTCACCACTGTTGTTTAATTTCCTCATAGACGAAATAATGGAGGATTGTCTCCGGCACTCACAAGATACCGGCGTGGACCTCCTACCTGGTGAAAGACTGACTGATCTTGATTATGCTGACGACATGTTGCTGTTTGACAACTTCCAAACAGCACAAGCAGTGCTGGACGCTATTTCGCGTTCTGCTAAATACTTCGGAATGCGGTTTGCAGCCTCAAAGTGTAAAGTGCTTCTGCAGGATTGCTGTGATCACGTAGATTTGATGTTAGATAATAAAGCCATAAAGGTTGATGACCGGTTTGTATACCTGGGAAGCTGCATCAGCAGCGGCGGCGGAGGTGTAGGGAATGAAATAGAAGCGCGTATCTCTAAGGCTAGGACGGCATTCGCTATCCTGGGGACATCTCTGGAGACAGAGAGGTATTTCTCTGGAGCTTAAAGGTCACGTATATAAGACAACAGTGAAGGCTCTTACATTACGGTAGCGAAATTTGGGCGCTCAGAGTAGAATACGTGAACCGTCTTCAGGTTGTCAGAATCATCGGGGAAAAACAAGCGCACCTTTGTCGTTGCTCGTGGAAATAACCATCCTTCTGACTATTGCTTAACCGTATATTAGGTCAACCTGCAAAGTGCTGGGATCATGGATGCTCCAGATTTCCGAGCTATCCGCATAGAGAAAAGCTTGGGTGAAAGTTCTATCCGTTAGATTACTTATATAAATTTGAAATAGTGATGATCTCAGACCAGACCTTTCTGGCACATCTGCTGAGATAGGCTCGAAGGTCGGAACATCGAAGCCGCCTTTTGTCCGAAGGGTTCTGCTATTAAAAAATGAGGTTATCTAGTGGTGAATACCAATTTTGATGATATATGCCTCTGTTTTCTGTAGGTGGGTTTTGTGGTTCCCTGTCAAGCGTCTTAGCAAAGCCAAAGGAAATGGCATGTAATATAACACTGTAATCTTAACATCCGCTAAGACGTCCGTGAAAAGCAGCACGTTCATTACCTAAAGCCTATTCGGCATGAAATCACGCTGAAGTGCAGAAGTGTAATTATTGTCTAGGAGGTGACTTAAGATGGTCCGTTTGATAAGGTTATGTTTTTGCGCGAAATACTAGTTGGACTGAGTAATTTTTAGCTGACAGGGGAATGCCGATCATCGGATCTGTGAACAGTGATGGTGGTAGCCTTTCTCCACTCCTTGGGACTGAGGCATTGGGAATGGCCGACATTCAAAAAGGTCATTAAACTGTTTGACAAGTGTGGATGCCCCTGGTTCTGGCCGAGTGAACTAAAAAGTTTGGACTTAAAAAGCACAATCTGTGCATCGTGCACTGATAATTTTGCAAAAGGAAGAGGTTACTTAAATTCCTATGGAGATACACTCTAAGATGTGTCTAAGCTGCAAATGGTTGCGCACTGATCGTTAAATAATTCGGTGGTGGCGTTGGATTCGGGAGTGATTTCACCGTTTGGTTGACAAAGAGGAAGAGTTGGAGATAGATTCATAAGAAGTTAGCACATGTATTTGAAGAGAGTTTGTTTGAATGCGTTGTTTCGTGCGTTTTCCATTGCCTTTAGAGAACATTACAACGCATTTCCGATTTCGCATTTTGCAAAGGTCTCGGCGTCTTTGGGCTGATCTGATTGTTTCTGCTTAACCAGCAGTCGTGCTACTGTTGAGAGGACGGAGAATCGCCGTTGGGAGAGGAGAGCAGGAGGAGCTCATACTCAACTTGCTTGGAGCGCAAGACAAGTCAGCCTCATGTAACATACTTTTTATATTGGTAATCAGAAGCAACCGACTTGGTGCCCACGTGAATCTTCTTGGGATGATTAACGATAGTATCAGAGTTAGCTCGATTGAAACTGTAGACCAAGTACTTCTTCCTAAATTGCTGTATCCCGTAGCAGTGGAAGTCAAAGACCACTTTCAACTAATCACCTTGACTCGAGATAACCTTAATACTGATCTGTTCAACCGTATGGGTTTCTTTAGTGGTTACGAGATTCAACAAATAGCTTTGTCCTGGAAGGTGCTTTGTTGCATACTTCACGTGTTACGTTTAGGTCTTTTGTACTGCTAATGATAGGGCTGGGTTCAAGCTATCTTTTCGAGCCTGTTGAATGTAGTGTCCATGGCGCTTTTCGGGCACTAAAATCACCCATGCCAAGCAAGTGGGAGGAGTGCTGAGTGGGAATAAATCCTCCCAAATGGGACGGAAGAAACCTATCACTCAAGGGTGCACTCAAGTGTGGACGACGGACAACCCCTAATAAAGGCGAATTATGACTACGGAGTTTGATTTGTAACCAAACAGCATTGTACGCAAGAGAAGAGATACTATCTCAGCGTAAAACAGGAGAAGGTAACTTGAAACTTTCGTAGATAGCTGTCCCTTTCGTGCGTCTACTCTTGAAGTCAGCACTGCAAACCGAGTAGCCAAGGGTACAGATGTCTAATGCTTGGGAACAGTGGTGTTGTTTGCAGCTCGGGTTGATGGTTTTGGTGGGTCGAACCAGAGGCCAAACACGACGGAAAGCGACCAATCAGAATCCAGGCTAGTAGGTCAACTCACTGTCCTATATAAGAGCAGGCATCGATCAATCTTCACATTCAAAATATACGCTGAAACACTTACGCACTGATGATGTCACCTCGCCTGGTGATGAAACGTTTGCAACCTGAATGCCAAGTTTGGCGAACATATGGGTACAGATGTCATTATCACTTACCTCTCTTATCAGCCATGCTTCATTGGGGGTCATAATGTGGTGATGCGTGTCATGCACCAGCTGCCGGTAGGTATAAATACAATTCGGGGTGATCTAATCTCGGCGGCCTTGTCTTTGGCACTTTGTGCTCATTGACTTTTGGGCGCCTCTCCTCCCTCGGAAACAGAAATCCCACTGAAGACCAACTTCCCAAAACGTCACAAGGAACCTGGCCCAAACAAACACCCTCATGTCTTCATTCTAGGAGCTGATTACTCTACTCTGGAAACCCTGGGCCAATAAGATCTTACAAAACAGCTAATGTTTGACAACTGTTACTTTCATCTTCACAAAACGCTCACTGCTGAGGGTTTAACCTGATTCCTACTGCGTTGAGGTTGCTTGTGGTCACTGCACATCTTAGACAACGCGTAACGTGAGGAGCAAGCTGGACTTCATCTTGGCTATGGCCATGATGATCACCTTTTTATCACGTTATTCATTTAGGTGTCCAACGGTTATCTTTCTAGATATCATTGGGGTCTATAGTGCAGTCGATAGAGCTGCACTCTAAGGTATTCTTTCGAAGAAAAATGTGACAACATCCTGGAGGCAAATTACTGTCACATTGTGACACAGCTTAGGGTTTATGACAACTTATCGCTGGCCTTCGCTGTCTCAATTTGAGTGATACAAGGTTGCCAACCTCTTTTCCTCTTTAGCTCTGCAGCGGACGTGATGCTAAAGTGCAATCAGGCAGGTTGCGAATATGATTGTGTTGGACTACTCCCAGGCAGTAGACTTCGAAGCCCAGAATGCGCAGATGATATTGATATCATCTGTGAGGGTTAACGGGAAGCCCTGAACAGGTTAGAGGCTTCAGTTTGTCAACTTGGTGTAACTTCTACACCTTCTAGTGCAGGTTGTTTCAGGTCTGACAAGAATCTATGTACAATGGTGAGCTGTTGGAGATAGTCGAGAAATTCATATACTTTGAGAGTTGCGTAAGCACTGGTAGGATGAGTGGTCAAATCACAAATCGTGTCTCTGGGACAGACGGACTCCGTCGGCCACTAAACGCAGTGTCGTCCTGAGAACTTCGTTAGCTTGAATGTACCCTATGAATGTCGGGGGATGTGTAATCGTGGTAGGTGAACTTGAGATTAGTGCGTCATGGTGCGATGTGCATCCCCTCATATGTTCTTAATTAACAACTGCATGGTCGGCTTTGAAGCACGTTACGTAATTTTCTTCCGCATTCTATATGGTCTTTCATCAAGGGTCCTTGTCAAAAATTCAGGATGTCTGTCTAGCTAGTTATAGTCATCACAAACTTAACAACGAATATGGAAGGTCGTTTAATCAGTGACAGGTTGACTTTCATATCACTTTCAGTGTATGCTGCTTTTCGAATTGAATTCATTGGACCTCACATCCTCATAGCTTTTGACTTCAAAATTGATGCAGTTTTGCCATTCCTTGCACATGCTACATCAGTACCTTTTTCACCATATCTCATCAATCGCAAGGTAGGTTTCGCAGTTCTGACGAACAGTTGTTGCAGTAAATTCACACCTCTTAAGATGATGACAGCAATCCGTTTAAACTTGTTTCTGTAGGTCTTCTGGCACGCAAGTATGATTCGTATTTTATTTACCTCAATGTGACTTCGTCGACATTCATTTGCCGAGCTAGTCAAAACTAGTCTGTCTAATTTTCAGAAGATCGACCTTATCCTTTCAAAAATTCTTACGAAGAACCTAACACGCGCGTCCAGGCTCTTTTTGGAAAACAATACTGGAAGTGTGCAGCGTTCATTTGCATCTATTGCACCACGGTTTTAAATAACAGCTCTGGTCGGACCCTGGCAGAACAGAACCAAAATAACTTGGTTGCGTTTCATCATCATCATCGTCATAGACAGCAATACATCAGTGGTTCACACTAATGCTTAACTACCATACAACAACGAAGAAGAAAAAGCAAACCCTGTATAGGAAGAGAGAGAAGGACTACGTCCATGTTCATACATTCAACATCAAGGTGCCTACACCTTGCAAACAAACAACCGAGCTGCAAGTGAGAGTGAGGCGTCATCAGCAAGACAGCTTCCTTACGGCTTTCACTGCCCCGCATCATCAAATGCACTCACTTCACAGACAACTCGGCCAAACAACGACAACATTCACGCCACTGAGCTCGATTAGCCGCCATCGCACCTAGAGTCTCCAGACACCGACTCTGTGAGTCGCGAGGGCCCCAGCCCGGTGGACGAACACGACCCACAGTGGCCAACCCATTGGTGCACGACTTCATTTTCCTACGCCAGGTCATTATCTTTCCATCTCACACCTTACACCAGTCGGTCGTAGTGTCAGCGAACAGTGCTTGGTGTGGAAGACGACTAGCTGGCGTCCTTAATGCATGAACTAACCATCTAAGCCTGTGCAAACGTAGAGATTGAACAAAAGAACTCGTTCGACAATCATTACTAAACACCCGCTTTCTAACTTCTTCGTTACTAACACGATGGTGCCACCCGATACGAGCGACTGAACGCAGAAATCGGTGATCAAATACTTGAAGACGGTTTACGTATTCTACTCTGAGCGCCCAAATTTCGCTACCGTAATGTAAGAGCCTTCACTGTTGTCTTATATACGTGACCTTTAAGCTCCAGAGAAATACCTCTCTGTCTCCAGAGATGTCCCCAGGATAGCGAATGCCGTCCTAGCCTTAGAGATACGCGCTTCTATTTCATTCCCTACACCTCCGCCGCCGCTGCTGATGCAGCTTCCCAGGTATACAAACCGGTCATCAACCTTTATGGCTTTATTATCTAACATCAAATCTACGTGATCACAGCAATCCTGCAGAAGCACTTTACACTTTGAGGCTGCAAACCGCATTCCGAAGTATTTAGCAGAACGCGAAATAGCGTCCAGCACTGCTTGTGCTGTTTGGAAGTTGTCAAACAGCAACATGTCGTCAGCATAATCAAGATCAGTCAGTCTTTCACCAGGTAGGAGGTCCACGCCGGTATCTTGTGAGTGCCGGAGACAATCCTCCATTATTTCGTCTATGAGGAAATTAAACAACAGTGGTGAAAGTGGACATCCTTAGCACATGCCGCCGCTGGTGTTGAAACTGTCAGACAGTTCACCGTAAACCCTAATCTGAGCTGAAGTATGGGAATAGAGTGCCGACAGTATATTCACGTACTTAGTCGGCACACCTCTGCGTTTGAGCGACTCTAAAAGTGTAGATAGATCCACTGAATCGAACGCACTTTTATAGTCGAGAAATACAGTTGTTGGCCGGCCATATACATGACGCTGCTCCAGAATTTGACGAGGAGTAAAAATGTGATCTATACATCCCCGCTCGGGGCGAAACCCTGCCTGTCTGTTCTTCCCTAATGTTTACCTCCCGAGCTGCGGTTAGTCGACGAAGTATAATGGATGTTAGAACCCTAGAAATGATTGGGGTCAAACTAATTCCTCTGTGGTTTTCACAAGAGCCCCTGATACTTTTCTTGAATACATGAACTATTATCGAGTGACCTCACCTCGTGGGGATAGTTCCCGTCATCCACGCAAGTTGAAACAAATAAGTCAAAACCTCTACTAACGTCTCTTCCCTTTCTTTGAAAAGTACCGGCACGAGGTCATCTGGACCAGCAGTCTTATCACGCTTAAGAGTCGCAATGCAATTGCGGACCCCAGTCTCAGTGGGTGGTTCAAGTCTACCGACCAGGGCACTACATTACAAGTTTGTGGCGACAACGCAGTAGATGAGTGTGCCATCTGTCTCGCTGATAGCTTCACTGACAGACGGTCGCCTGAGACCAGTGGCACGGATGAGCTTAAACAGTTTACCAGTGTTTCCTGAAGCAAAAGCCGTCTCTATTTCCTTAACTTTTTCCAATAACCAAGCCTCACGATCAGTCTTTAAGCTACGTTTCAGTCGCCTGCGGACATCTCTTCTAGATTTGTTACATGTACTGTCAGGAGGGATGTTCCGTCTGGCTTCTAACAACCCCAGGGATTTCTCCGAGATCCAATGTTTGTTCATTCCACGTACCCCCGTATCGCATGCCAACGTACCTGCTTCACGAATGGCCTGTGTGATCTGGGTCCAGGAGCCCCCAGGATCTTCGGAGTGAGAACTACTAAGGCAGATTTCTAAGCTGGTTTGATACTTATGCCCTATTCTTTCGAAGGTTTCCCTACTAACTAAGCAATTTGTATTGGGTTCAGCTCGATACATGAAGTGTGTGCTGCCATATGACAGGTGCGATTGAATCAGAACCGTTACGTTCCTTTGTTCGTGGACGTTCTGATTCCAAGTCGTTTCATCATCATCATCACAGTCGGAAATACATCATTAGTTCTCACGGATGCTTAACTGCCCCACGGCCATGAAGAAGAAAGCAAACCCTATATGGGATGTGGGAAGAATAAAGAAGCCGATGGGAAGGGATCTAATTACTAAAAACAGTTACGTCCGTATTCAAACATTCAACATCAAGGTGCCTACACCTTGCAGACAAACAACCAAGCTCTAGATCAAAGTAAGGCGTCATCAGCAACACAATTTCGTCATTGTTTTCACTGTCTCGTTACATTGAATACACTCACTTCACAGATAACTCAGCCAAACAACGACAAAATTCACGCCATTTTAACTAAAGTCTTCAGCCACCGACCCCGGGAGTCCCAAGGGCCCCAGCCCGAGAGACGACCTCGACCTACAGTGACCAACCTTTTCGTGAACAACTTTATTTTCCTACGCCAGGTCATCATCTGTCCCTCTCGCACCTTGCGCCAGTCGGCCACAGCGTCGGTAAAAGGTGCTCGACGTGACAGACGACTAGCTGGCATCCCTAGCACATGGTCTAACCATCCAAGTGTGTGCAAATGTATGGGTTGAACAAAAGAACTCGTTTGACTATCAGTGCCAAACACTTGCTTCCTAACCTCTTCGATACTAACCCACTGGGGCCACCCGATTCCATTCGTTTAGAATGTTGACTATTACCGGTTAGGTTAGTCGGCAATTGTATTACATGCCCGCTGGTATCAAATGAGGGTTAGTGTATTATACAGATTACTCTGGATCACAGAGAGCAACCTGTAACGGAAGTTTCGTTGGGCTGCGCGATCAGCCACGGTTTATGAAGTTTGTTGAAAATATCGTCATTACATTGATCACCAGAGTCGTACTTCTGTGTTCATTCGGGGTGGTAGAATCGACCTGTAATGCGCGACGGAGTGGAAGCACTGAGGAACAGCTTCCCTGTGAAGGACGGGAGCACAGCGAGAATCTGGAATGGTGGCAAATCCGAAACAGCATGAGCCAGAGGCCCAGCAAGTCATGCACACAACCTACGCAAACGAAAACCAAGATGGCGTCAATCAAACGACAGCGGAATGCGTTACAGACCCCACCTGGTGGTCTCTCGATCAAGATCACCGCATATTATAACCCGTATTGTCTAACATTTATGATAATGTGCACACTAGTTTTCCTCACATCTGACCTGTTATGTTTTTTTCCGTACTTCCTGAGCTTGTGATAGCCTAGTAGTAACATCACTCCATCATTAGTCGCGTGGTTGTGGATACTACTCTGGTTACTACGTCTGCCCTGTTTGAGGTCTCGGTCGCCTGATATATCTAGTCCATATTTGACTGTACGTCACATGTCGGTTGTAGTGCAGAGGCTGAAAGCCTAAAATAACTTTTCCCTCTTGTGTATTGCACTCATTTCTTACTTCTTTTTTCACTAAGGACCGTTTAAGTATTGATTATTTTTTGTGATTATTACCAGTGAGCAATTTGTAAGTGAAAGTTTAACTCACTCATATGATCTTCTGAGCCACTTTACTAGTATTCAATATTAAGATTTCACAGATGTAACTTTAATTTACAAGTGAAGGTACTTTCTTGAACGATTTGCCTGTGTACTTTAACTCAGTTCCTAGCAATGTATGGGAGTTAAACAAGCCTCTCCCACCGGAAGAAGGTGCCGATGTCATCGACCTTGACCGCTCATCAGATGGTCCACGCTGGTGGGAAACGCAACCAATCAGTCGACTCATTCTCACATCAAACCTCTTGACGACCTTGTCTGGCGATGGTTTAATCAAACTGGATACTCTGACGCATTTGGATGTAAGAATTGCGATTTTCGTCTTTAAGCACTTTTACCTATCAATCCTTGAGTAACTGATACACGGCAGTACACTATACAAGTGAGTGATCTGATGCACGCACTGATCCGAATGCCTACCTTATATTGTCAAATGGCGTGGATATTAATATCTGCCGCTATGCTGCACTGCTCACATACCAGTTCGGATCGCCTATTATCAGCCTGTCCGAAATTGAACACTATTTTTTCAGTTTTCATCTGGCTCTACTAGATTCATTGTAAAGGTTTCCTACGTCTGTGTTAAACTTTTTCATTTTAAATTAGTCCGAGGAAATAATAATTCCACTGTTTTGTGTGTCAGTGCAAACGGTTTTTTGTAACAATCTACGGTCTTTTTCCTCAGGCTGAAGAATATCCTATTGGCTTTCGCGCATTCAACACACTTTCATGTATTTCCCTTTTTCCGGTTCACTTGAATTCTCAGCTTGTTTGCTACAAATAGATTTGAGTTGCCATCATCCTTCTTAGCTTTAATCCTCACATATGGGTGCTGTGAATCGGACTACTGTTAGTCTTAACCAAAAGTCCGCAGAATAGCAGAGTAATAAGTAAATACAAATATAGGACGGATAAAAAAGGTGAGTGATGGTCTTAAACGACCTGCTCGCAATAACACATACAGGGTTGATGCCAACCCACTCTTGCATCAATACTTTGTAAAGTGCATACCATACGTTTCAACCATATCGTTTAATCGGTTCAGCATGGTCTGCATGCTCTTTGCACAAGAACTAAGTTGATCATTGTTGTCCACACACCCACTCCACTCTTATATTCTCGAAGCATCCGAGTGCTCTTTCCAGAATATCGTCTGTCATAGTCGAAGAGAAAGGTGATCGGATCTCCCTGTCGAACGCCACTCGCAATGAATGATGCTCGAGATATTTACTCATAAATGTGCAGTCTGCACTCAGATTGAACTTGCAACGATCTCAGTCAATCGACATACTTTACTAGGACTGCTCTGTGCCGACGACAGTCCCAGACTGCTTGTCGAGCAGCCGAATCGAAAGCAGTTTTTAGATCCAAAAAATTCACGGTCGTTGATTGAGTACCGATGCTCCAGTCTGTCACAAGGTGAATATGTGATCGATGGACGCACGGTCAAGTTGGAACCCTACTTGTGTTTCTCTTACGTGGCTCTCCCTGTGTTTTAGATGCTGGCATATTATGGGGCCTGTAAAAAGGTTGAATGCAGTCGAAATAAAACTAATACTTTTGTGGCTGTCACATAGTATCCTGACACTTTTAAATATAAGTGTGAGTTAAATGAGACCCAGTTGTGATAAATCAGGGCTCCGACTGGATTCGAATGAGCGACAGAAGCAGCATATCCAAACACGGCAAGCACTCAATCAGCTGAGCCTCGACGCCATACCAGATGCTCAGAAACTTCGCATCTCATCCAAGTCATCAAATTCGATGAAACTATTCAGTACTAATGTGCAAACGATTGTTGATGGAAATCAGTCACAAAGCAACTATTCATTCCCCCACATGGAATTTAGAGGTAGGATGTTCGGACTGAGGCTTTACTACGTCTCAGTAGGTCAAGCTTTCCGATGGCAACTTGTCGGTAATGTCATAACAGACCACACAATCTCCACCATCCATAGCTGAATGAGTTGGATTGGACCAGTTGAATTGTTTCCCAAAAGTGCTAAGCTCATCTATCAAATCGCCGCGACAGATAAATTCTGGAACGACTCTTTTCACGCATAGTCTCAGCAACACTGTTGACAACCAATGAAACCACAATGCAAGGAAAAACAGCACCTGGATATTCATCGACAAAAATGCCTCAGCCTCTTTGGCCCGCTCGAAGAGGTAATCTCCATGTTCCTTACGCAGACTGTCCGTAATTTTGCGTTTCAGTTCACTGCGATCTCTATCTTCTTCGAAATCAGGAGGATCATTCGACGTTTGTTCGTAATTCCTGCCGAGCCAGCAAAAACCCACTCCCACCGTAACTGCGGTGCCTTTTTGGAGTAGGTTTCTTCCTAAAAGGTACGCCTAACTATTGAGATTTCTGTCCAGTGCTTATTTGGATCATTCTGCTGCTTTGACTCGGGTCGTTCAACCGCCGGTACTGTTTGATACTCGTTTCGTATATCCTCTTCGTTCAATTCCCAACTAAGCACTTTGTATTTGCGACCAGGTGATCTTTGAACAAACGGTAAAACAAAGCGGACACAAACATCGACATGATCTGAGTCATAGTGGTCACTCCAAAGTGAACGACAATCTTCAGTGGATCGGCGTCACCGATACCTGACGGTAATTTGGTCAATTTCCATCTGTTGCTGAATTGTATATGGTGATATCAACGTGACACACCTTCGTCGTTTGTGCTAAGTGCACGGCTTGAAAGGTAGGGTCTGTGAGATTTGCACAATTATAATGGCCGATCACCATTGTCAGTGTGTCGCACCCGAACACCAAACACCACCTGTTCGTTTCTCCCGTCGAGTAAGATGACCAAGTTGTTTGTTCATACCAGAATCACGCACAGTGATGTCCCGGCGTTTAGTTCGTCCCAGAGACTCAAAGGAGGCGTCATAAATGTCGTCCTTGACAGTACATGAACTTTTGTCTGCTGGAACCTATACGGATGCCTCAAGTGAACAACAAGTGAACGACAACTTTGATTGCATTACTAGGTGTGACAAAACATAAGGGCCATTCACTGTGATTTAGTCGAGTATTCTCTGCCTTAGAGCTCATTGTAGCTTGACCACGTTGTTCGACTTCGTTTTCACCAGACACCATGAAAAAGAACAGATTATCCATCTCATTCTCCAACGGCGAATTCAGGTGAAGGACAACACTAAGGTCGTAAAGGCACGTTCCGGAGACAGCACATTTCCAGTTCCAGACTCCAGTGAGTGATCACCGGAGCAACTTATTGGTTCATTTGTCGATGAATTCTAACGTTAAAAGTGCCAATGTTTACCCATTGTATTGGCCTGAGGAGGGGAGCATTATGAACAGAGGAGGGGAAAAGTGAAAATGAATGGACTGGTCTGTCAGGTCAACAACAACTTTTGATACTCCTCGGTCGTGTATGCCACAAAATAGGGTTTGCTTTAGGGACCCAACTCCAAGTCTCTGACTCAAATGTCTGTCCTTCGAGACAACCGGAGTTGAGATTTCACCCAAAACCAATCACTGAAGAGCCTGACAGTGAGAGGCTTGCAAAACCCAAGTGTACAACGAATAAGAAACTGACGTGTGATCCTTATCGCTACTGCGCACAGCAGACGTACTCGGGGGTACATTGAACTTTTTGAACGATACCGAAATTTTTTTACTTCACCGGTTAGTATGCCGACGGTTCGGGTCAACTACTGGGCGGTTAGAGTGCCCCTTCGTCTGAGAATACCTTTTCTGACCCGCCTCTCCCTGATTTGGACGGCAGCAATGCCACAACCACGAAACTCGATCCGCCGTACGCTTATACAATCGTGCCCCACTATCTAAGCACTCCTGCGCTGTTGGTAATACGACGTTCGATCCTGTGAATGCAACTGCTTTCCACTTGATTGCTACCCCTTTGCCTCTCAGACGTGGTAATACGTGGAAGGACCGGAGTCCTAGTCAGCATAGCCCTCCGGATGGATGCAATACACAAGGTAACAGCGTAGATCAGAAAGCGATAAATTAGATTACATGCTGTATCGTATACTGCCAGGTAGCGCAATCCCTGATAGCTAATTTGGTGTTTCTGTGCAGTAAATTGTAACTATAATTCAGTCCCTTGTACTTGAGGTGTCTGGTGTTATCATCGGTCTGACTTGTTTGCTAGAATGTGCTCACCTCCTATTCCAATCTAGTTAGCTTTCTAGTTAAAGCATTAGATTTTAGACACCATAGGCTAATCTCATTCCGTGTAAAGCAGCAACACCATGTAATCTATTGTAGATTTTTTTCGTATTTTGCCATCCTCTTTTCTGTAATTAAATTACAACGAACCTTTACCCACATTATCTCTGCACTAGCAGCATCTGCTCTTGATTTAATTGTCCACACATTGTCTGCTTCGGATGTTCAATTGCCTCCCGTTGGATTTCTTTGAGGTTGATCTGTTCGTCACTGATTTTTATTTCACTGTCTTGAACAAGAATTTTTCACGTGTGCCATTTACTTACAGGTGCGAGACAATCGGCTAAGTGATTTGCCCAGCGAAATTGGCGAATTGGTCAATTTGAAATCGCTTGTCCTTAGGTAAGTGTTGCTCTGATGTCGATGAATGTTAATGTTTTCTTCCAGTCTGTAATTTCATAATGGTCAAGTTTTCTACTCACCACTAACACTACAGATTTGCACTTCTTGATAACAAAATCGAAATTGCTCTCTTTCGTTTTATATTCCTACATGTATCGATTTCTGTACAAACGTCGACCCGTTTATTTATTTCGTGACCTGTTTGGACCACACATTTATGTATCTGTCTTCTTTGTGTTCCCAGTAAGGACGAACTGATTCGGACACATGGCTTAAGGCAGTAACTTGGATTAGAAGTCATCGAGATCTTTGGGGTCACATTGAAATGTGATCTGCTATCTGTGTCCGTACCCGAAGCATCTGCTACTTAGGCTGGGATTTCTGCTTTTCGTTGCTCTTCCAACATGTACTAACGTGTTTGAAATGGTTCATTGTTAATGTCTGTGGATAATTGATGAGTCTTACATTGTGTTTTGGGAGAAAGGCTACTTCAGCTTGCCTTGTCGTCTGCTTTGTTAGCTTATACGCCACCTGCGTGTAGCTGGAGGTAGCAGCAAGGTTGGCAGCCCATGGCCTGGTGAAGGATATGAAGAAATTGACTGTTGGCCCTTTCTGACTGAGATTCCACATATGCTCTTGAGGGTGTAGCCGCAATCAGAAGTTAATGGAGAGGATTTCATTGTACTCGTTATTGCGATCTTCAGCTACTATCACACGTACCTCTTTGAAAGTCTAAAAACAATTACAGAGCATCAGAACAAACAATTGAAACGCAGAAATCACGTGCAGTGTAAAATTGACATGGTTTTCTGCGCTTTTTGTTATCGTGATATGTTCTACCACACGTCGTGTTCCTATTAATCTCTTTCATAATTGTGTACGGTAACAAAAACTTCATCCAACACATCGTCAACACTCTGAGAACGATAAATGGAACGTTGCCGATTAGACATACGTTCAGTCACGGTCCCAGTCAGTAGCTCGGCTACATCTTTTAGATTGTTCATTCTCTTCAGGTTTTTCATCTTCTTGATGCCTGTCGATTCTCCTGTCTGACTTTGCCTGCAGCTGAACCGAACATCGACGCCTTTTAGCTTCAAAGGTCTTGCAGCAAGATACTGAAAATTAAATGTCACCTGGATTTGTTTTCTGCCTGATTGGTAGTTGGACATGAGTGTGCCAGAAGTTTAAGAAGGTTAACTGCTCATTTTCAGAACATCTGAACCAAATTTTATTCTGATGAAGTTGACTAAACTGTGTGCCATGTGATCATACTTGGATGAATCACAGCCTTGTTGGGGAAATGATATTTTTTCCATTTTTGAAGTTTCGGTTATCGCAGGTCACGGCAGTATTTTAATTAAACTAACTGCTCATAATCATAAAGCCTGATCAAGTGCTAGTCAAACGACATGATGTAAAATTTTCGTTGAACCACAACATTACGTAAGTAGTTGCTGGTCTTGTTTAACTGCAAGTTCTCCATCTTATATGAACCAAAATCCTCCACTAGTTATCAGTAATCAAGCTACCACTCGACAAGTTTAATGGTTTCTGTGGTTTTAACTTAATAAGAAATCCTCATCGTGGGGTTATCCATTGAAGTTGTCTCCTCTTGTTATGCCGCGAGTGTCAAACGAAGACCGAAAGTGGCTGGTATGCAAATGGCGAGCTTATAGTACGGAATGTAACACTACCCAAAACCCCAGTAAGACACAAGAGACCTTGATCTTTTGCCGAGGTTGTACCTACTCCCAAACTGGACGTAACATATCAGACCGGCGTCTGCGTATATATAGATTTTGTTTAGTCCTAAAGAATGCTATCCTAATTGGTGTGACAGAAACGGAACCGGTCAATCGAAAGATTGGAGAATCATGTGCGGAAGTTGGGTTTTAGCATATTATGACTTAAAAAAAAGTAATATTCGAAATTGTATAACACTTTTCGAATAAATCTCGAAAAACTAATCGTATTTGGGGGGGACAAGAGATTGCAGCACCTCTCGAGATGTTCTGTGTTCTCTTCTAAAGCGAGTGTTAAGTATTTGCGTTTGGTAATTGGATGTTATCTAACAAAGTAAGTGGTGCACCGATCAACATGGTTGTCTTTTTGAAGCGTGGCATTAATTCAAGTCTCGATCGTTCCGATGGTATGCACTACTGGGTTATAATCTTTCTTCTCGAAAAGGTTTGGCTAAAAAGTCTGGGAGTGCAAATACTGCAACCACTTGTGAGAGCTATTCTGTATCTTTTCAGAGTTGCATTCAGGAACGTGAACTTTTCCAGTTGTCTCATATCAATCGAAAATCGCAAAGTTCTTGACAGATTCAGTCCGAGTTTATTTTGGTCTACTTTGTATTGGATCGTTTCCCGTCGTTTTCACACCATCGCCCCCCCCGTTACATTATGGTTTTCTTTACCGCTGTACATGCTCTGGTTCTTCCCAGTTTGAACCGATTACAAAAGTTGCCGGATAGTTTGGGTCGTTTACGGTCACTGGTTTTACTGGACGTGGCCAACAATCAACTCACAAGTCTCGGTAACCATTTGGCTGATCTTACCAGCTTGGAAAAGTTGGTAAGTCATCCTGGGTTATTAAGGTTGGTTTTTGAGTTCTCTGTTTTAATTATTAACCAAATGTGACCGAACATGATGTCGGTTATTTGATATTTTATTTTCGGTATTTGCGCTTTTGTTCTATGAAACCTACACATACCCTACCCCAAATGAACATCGATAGTAACCCCGGCGATCAGCTCGTTACATCCACCATTCGTTTCTTCTAATAGGTTTGTGGATTCGTACATACATCTCGGCATAGTTTCTTGTTCTTGCTGACGCTGCCGAAATTGTAAGAGTGCTGGTACTCTTTGATGCCAAAATTAACTAAAAGTACTACCTTCTTTATTTCAATTAAATCACAAAGTTAGGCAGGAGATGACCAGAGGAAAGATTGTCCAAGACCGGGAGCACGAACAAAAAATGGTCGATCACCAGACGAGGCCCATAATTTGACAAGCAGTAAAACACTGCAGCTTTTATAGCTATCGAAAAATAACGGAGAAAAACGTTCCAAACTAGATGTATCTCTACATTCACCAACTATAAAACTGGAAGGTAATCATCTCTCTCCCTGAAACCGTTTCACCTACTCAGTTTGTAATACTGTTGATGGGATGTCAACTGATCTGGCGTAAACATTTGTTGCATTTGGTAATCTTTTTCGTATGTGCTTTCGAAAAGACTTCAGACTGTCATTAAAGGGAATGGTCTGTAATATCCACTTTACTCTATGGTTCAGATATGTGACCTATTTGTGATAAAGATGGTAACATACTTGCAGTGTTAAGAACACTATCCGAACTGACAACTTGTTGCAGTCAGTGGCATACCTACCCGTATAACATCGCTAGGTTTTCTGTCTGATCTTATTCAGTTTTCTATCCGTTCGACGATGTTGATGATGAGACTAACAAGAAAGGATAGATCAAGGATATTTGTTACATTGTGTGTCCGTTTGAACAGTTTTCGCTGCGTCCTGTCGACCAATCGCTACAGTAGTAACCGCCACAAGTTTATCAGCAAACACGTGCACAGTGTTCATGAGTGATCATGGTAATGCTTCGATGCGATGACAGACTTGGTAAATTGATCACAACAGATTCGACAGTGTGCAGTACATGTTCGTTCTAACTCGTGCACATGGATGGACATTCGGGACAATTGTTAATATCGGTGTTTTTTTAGTATAACGTAACGCGTGTACCATAGGGTCTGTGGGTGTCTTGTGAGTGTGACGATCGATGTCATCATTGCTATTTCAGGCGAGTTCTGCTTCTCGGGCGCCCATTTTATTCCTTCGCTGGCAAAAATGTAGTCGCTTCTCTGCTTCTGTGTACATGGTTCTTTCTCGTCATAATGTGGCTATTCTTCCAAAATAAAGAGACGCGAGATGAGACCGGCGTTATAGCGTGTTCGCGGTTAGAGACTAAACTCGTGTGAACTCTGGGAAATTATAATACACATATTTCCTAGGCGATTCGTACGGAACAATGTTAACACCTTCCGTTCATTGGTGTGTGTCACTGTATGGATGACGGATACCACCCCTGGGGTCACTGGACAACAGTTCTCATATTCAAGAAATGTATCAGGGACTCTTGCGAAAAACATAGGGGGATTAGTTTGACCTTAGTCATCACGAGGGTCCTGGTGTTCATTGTACTTCGTCGACTCACTGCAGCTCGAGATGCAAACATTAGGGAAGAACGGGCAGGGTTTCGCCCTTGACGGCGATTTATAAATCCCTTCTCTTTCTCTCTTATACAGCGTTCTCTCTTTTTCTTCATGGTTATGCCACAGTTCAGCATCAGTGTGAACCACTGATGTATTGCTGTCTATGATGATGATGATGATGTCCATTGGTGTAAAGTCACTATTCCCGTTACTATTTCCTACTTATCAAAGTCTGTCAAAATGTTTTTCCTATTAAGAACTGAACTACACTTCTATGATACGCAGTAGCTTTAGAGATAGCCTTCAAGGTGCGTGAAGCAAAAGGTTTGAAAATACACAAGTAGTTTTGTCGCTTCTTTAATCTGAATGAGGATTCAAAATTATCGGATAACTCTAGTTGGTGGTGGGCAATCGCACTATGTACAAAGTTCTCATCGTGTATATTTTGTCCTGTGTGAATATTGGCACCCATTTCACTAAATGCTCAGTTTGTTCCATGCTATCCTATAAAGTCATGTGGCGTCGTATGTTTGCTTGCAATAGTTGGTGTAAATTGATCGACTCATACCAAACACTAACGATTCTGCAGTCGACTGGCATAACTAGGAGGTCTCCCTGCACATAATCATCGAAAGTATTAGATTACCAGCAGTAAACTAGTAACTCTACGAAATTACCGCAATTTCTTTTACTGATAAACCGATTTAAAGAAAAGTACTTAAAGAGGTTAAAATACTGCGGAAACTTCAAATCAATGAAAACTGAACTTCTACTGTGTTTGAGTTGGCTAGCCTCATCAGGAAACTGATTTTTGCCGTTTACTTACTTTCGGTTCTTGAATGATGAAAGTCTGGTTCAAGCGTGACACTTTTTAGCGTAACTGAAAACATGCATGAAAAGAGTTCAATATCTCATGTTGAACAGTTTTTTCGTGGGGGAAAATCCCGCTTAAAAGCATTACTACGTATGCGACAGATGAGCTCCTATCGACATCGGGTCCTTACTGCGTATTTCTTGCCCAGTGTACTTCCGACTCATTGTGCAATTCACGGCATGTTTTTAGAAATCCGAGCATTTGGCTTCATGCATCTCTGTATTGTTTGCATTGCTGTAAACAACACAAGTGCCATATCCTAAATTAACAGCCGTTTTAGGGACCTCATAGCGAGAATGACAGACTTTTTATGCTCGTCATACATGGAAGTGCGATGGCTCTCGAGATGAAACAGCCTGACACGCTTTTGTGTACATTCTGAAACTGGCATGATTGACCGGAATGGAATGGTTCACGTAGTTGTGGGCTAAAAGATGTCAGACATTCATACATTTTCTGTTTTGGTTCGTAGCCATACGTCCCACATTTCACGCTACCGTTGTTCCCGGTGAATATCGCTCGGTTTTTTTAATTGTTTTTCGGGCCTGTTAAACAGCTTACATTGGAAAAAAATGATGCAAATCTAATCAAACGCGAATCAGTTATTATATTTTCGTGTAATTCTGTTTATCAGAAACTAGTGCATTTTTCCAACCTCAGCGCTTCAGAACAAAGATCTTGAAATATAGTGTGCGTGATCATGGGCTCGTTAGTATTCAAAGGTCGTTCGATTGGGTGGTATATCCATCTCATCCCATGAACATTTTAGAATAACTGAACAGTGACCCATATTTCGAACAGCCTCTCCTCGGTCGCAGTAAGACATGTGAATGTTGTTGAGGAAATGTCGAATTTCTCTTTATCGCGCCTCCACTATCGTACTCAGTGAGACGAAGGTTACGTTTGTTCTGTTTCTACCGGATCATCGAAACGAAGTCGAATTTTCTTGTCGTTCTAATGTATGCCTTTTCCAAGTGAATTTCAGCCTATTGTTGATTTTATTGTACCGAGCGCGTTAATCTTTAAACTTGCAATGTAACTTTGTATTCGATTGTGTCAAATGATACATCTGTTTGTTTCTGCCTAGTGAAGTTGCGATGAAGTTGCACCTTGAGGAGACTGATCAACGAGGTGAAAAGTGTTGCGAATCATTCGGTTGAATGTTTGAAAGTGGACTAGAAAATAATTCGCTCTATCACTGCATCTAATGACATCATCTTTTATCGTTATCCATTGTTTGTCAGGATGCCTTCCATAACTGTTTAACCAGTTTGCCAAGCTTGCCACCTCGACTGAGAAAGTTGGATCTGAATCATAACCGTATTGAGAGATTGCCGGATGGACTGTTGCAACACATGCCATGTAAGTTTGACCTAGCTAGCTAGGTGTTGACTTCTTCGCCCGGTTTTCATGTGCCTCTTCACATCCCCTTGTTTTTGACACTGATGAAACTATGGTTTTGCGAGAATCCTCGTGTACAACTAACGAGCTGCTTGATTATTGCACGTTAGGAGTACACAGATCGCATCGGATATTATTTACAGAAACTACTAACAGCCACATGCAGGCTGGCCATCATCATCATAGACAGCAATACATCAGTGGTTCACACTAATGCTTAACTGCCACACAATCATGAAGAAAAAGCAAACCCTATATAGGAAGAAAGAGAAGGAAACAAGAAGGGGACGGGAAGGTACCTAACTGCTGAAAATAACTACGTCCATATTCAAACATTCAACATCAAGGTGCCTACACCTCTCTGTCGCCAGAGATGCCCCCAGATTAGCGAATACCATGCTAGCCTTAGAGATGCGCGCTTCTATTTCATTCCCTACACCTCCGCCGCTGATGCAGCTTCCCCAGTATACAAACCGGTCAACAGGCTGGCCATGACTTGGTCCTGTTATGAACACCTTTATTTCTTTATTGAACAAAGTTGATCGATGCTGCTTGCCAGGTGTGAGTTTTGTGCTTAACCACAACGCCGGTTGAAGACACTGTCTGATTTTGCCGCGTACCCGTTCGATTTTATTTTTTGAGTACTTTTTCAAATTCTGCACTACTCTGTCAGGTTGAAAGTGGGATATGTCTATAGATGTTTGGTTATTCACTAGATTTCTCCATCTTAAGGGTGCCGTCTCAGAGCTTCTTGACTATGGATTTGAAAGTGTGCTCCCCTAAATACCCCCTGGTTAGGCTTAGACGATTACATAGAAACATGCGTCTCCATACTATTGAAGACTCACACTATACATGATTAATTGTTTACTCTGATTAGGTATCCTACACCCGTACGCACAAGACACACCACAGTAGATTGATACTGTCAACTACTATCCTGTAGGATTAGTTGTATTTCTAAACTTACAGTATGTCTAAATTGCGTGTTACGACATTTTCGTACGCGTTTGTTATACTGGACGGTTTCTTCGTACCTTTGACTACTAAGGTTCCACAGTGGTTCCTCGATTACCATCCCAATTATTTTAACTCCTTTTATAGTACTGAACATGCTGGATGTGTCTTCTAACCAGTTGACCTCGTTGGTCTTAGACACTCGCGAACCGTCAGCTCGTTCCGGTTCCGATTTGACGGTGTTGAATGCTGCCTATAACCGTTTGACCGCAGTGCCGGATGTGGCTGGCCTATCCGCGCTGAAGGTAAGTCCCTCTATCTTGCGGTACCAATCATATGGCTCATGTTTGATACTGCCGGTTTGTTGCACTCTCACGGCAGCCTGCATAGTGATTTTCACACGGAACAGAGTATGTTACACTCCGGTACAATCTGTATTGAAAACATTCTATTGATGCTAAAGAGTCTCTTACTGTCCCTTCACCATCGCTTGCTTTTCGTTCGGTCGCTGAGTCATTTTCTCGGACCTTTCTATTCTGGTGCACTTTGAAAGCTGTGCAGTTTGCACTAGCTGAATCATCATTCACATTCATCAATACGTTGCCCAGATGGAGGATGTGACGATGTTGTTAAACTGAATACCACAATTGATCGCCCCGATTACACGACATACATCGCCCTTTCGTTAACCCTTTCATACACTTCCGAACGAAATATACACACCAGCTGGTCATACCATTGTCACCTTGAAATATCCGGCCGCTCAGAATGCATAATATTACTGATAAATGTTCCTATTGTTCAAACCTCTGGCAGTGTGATGCAGAAAGACCAATTCACTCTTCTCAGTTGACCAAACAACTTCTCACACATAGGCTGTATCACTATCGTTTCGTAATATGTTAACGTCCACGCGATCGTTGGATTTTACACACGCATACTCGTCCATCTGACTTCCTGTAGTGACGCAATGATTCTTCAATCCGGTTTCCATATTCCACTCGATCGCCAACTTTTAACTTTTCATGATTAGCACGTCAGTTCCGATGAAAGTGAAATGATAACTGCGTAATTCAGCGAACATCGAGTAATCCATCGGTACCAAAAAGCGAGAAACAGCAGCAGATTAAGCGAATCACCTCGACTCAAATGTTCAGCCAGTGAGACGAGTCATGAGCGAGAACCCTGCTCCTATTTGTACCAAGTTGGAGCCACCCAAATTGCCCTATCCACTCTTTTGTTCAGCAATGTATACGAATATGAATACGAAGCACTTGCTCTCCGTTGCCTTAAACGTCCAGATCGTTTTGATTCAGTTTGTCCTTATCGACCAAAAGGGGCTTTTCCCACATTATTCATTCGTTGATCATTTTTACTCCAGCTTATTTTATAGGTTAAGATTTTAATTACTGTCCATCAATTCCGCTGCAAACTTGTGCATGTGGTTACTTACTCTGAAGGCTTGAAGTTCCTTGGCGTTGGTTGTAAACTGTTTGAGCAGTCCATCACTAGCTTCTTACACCAGTTCTACTAGGTTTATGGAGTACCGGATGGGTGATCATATTCTGAAGTGACTAATAACCATATGGATCGAAGTTCAACTTCTAGTTACATCGGTGATATACACTACTGATACGCCTTATTAGGATCAATGTTGGAGTTCAGTGTCTTCTTTCGAAATGGGTTG
The DNA here is from genome assembly GCA_008508345.1 of Paragonimus westermani. Taxonomy (NCBI): domain Eukaryota; kingdom Metazoa; phylum Platyhelminthes; class Trematoda; order Plagiorchiida; family Troglotrematidae; genus Paragonimus; species Paragonimus westermani. The sequence continues at coordinate 49,820 of QNGE01004284.1, forward strand.
ACTGAACCGTCCATCTGAATGAGAGCACTGCGGTCAAATGTGTGCAATTTTCAATGTATATCTAATGGCAAACGTACATCCGGAGAAATGTACCGGCCTTTACAATGAGAAAAGGACAAACAAGTCTCTTGTTCGACTCATAGGAAGACAGAGATGTTAACGGTTTTACTACCTACGGGAGATTACTTTACTCAAGATGTCAATCGCCGGACGAATTCAACAGTAAACCGTACATGCCCGATTGCAGAGTCGCGCCTGATACAACGTATCGGAGGAAGGCACCTTGGTGTCTATATGCAATGTTATCTTGATATGTCTGTCTACTTCTCGTGTTTTTAACCAGTTCACTTGTATTTCTGCTTACATCGAAATAGGCAAACCGAATCGGCGCTTATCACAGCGAATGAGTCATCACACCCTCAAAGCAGTTGATTCATATTGCGATACAACACGACTAAACCGTGATCCCGGTGTCGAGGTGTACAACTTCATCTGCTGCTAAAACTTTCCTAACAACAGACCATTTGACTAACATGCTCAATCGTCCTCATGCAATCAAACCCCAAAGTTACTGACTTGCGGCGAGGCACTGCTTCTCGAACTGTACCGGCTTGTGTTAGGGCAACACGATGATCCAATGTGATGCTGTTTGTATCACTTATAACTTACTTGAGCCAACCCTGGTTCTCTTCGCTTCTTTTCGTTACTATGCTTAAGTCATGCATATTCTGTTTTGTGTACGTGAGTGATTGGAGTGAACGAATTTTATACATCTTTCAACATGTCCACATTGGTTAACTCATTTCAAGCAACTCAATAGCACTTGGGTCGTCTGGTTATCTGAAGAAGGGTTGCCATAGATGACCCATAGACTCCAGTCTCTAACACCGGGTGACTCATCCAACAGCACATTTGTCAATGAGTAATAGTGTAGTGAACACGTGATATTTTTAATCTGAAACTGTTAACCAAAAGTCGTTGAACAAGCTGCTCTCCGGAATTCCCGCTTGTGTGAGGGGTGCAGATCGGTAGGATTATCGATAAAAGGATATCAGAACCCAGAAATGAGTATACTTCTACCTGAAAATTCTCAGCGTCAAAGTTCCAGTCACTATCGATTATCGCGGACAAGAATTAATCTCAAACTCTGTTTTTTACATAATATCATTAACAAATGTTTTGTAACACTGGTAGTCGATAAGTTTGTTCATCTTGAGAGCTGTATCAGCGCTAGTGGAATGTCTGGTGAGATCACAAATCGCATAGCGAGGGCTCGAGCTGCGTTTACCAACTTACGTCACCTGTGGCGTTGGCATGACCTCCGTCTCTCTGTGAGAGGCGGCCGAATGTACAATGCCAGTGTAAGAGTGGTTATATTGTACGGCACCGAAACCTAGTCCATTCGTACGGAGGATGTTCGAAGAATATCGATTTTCGACCATCGGCGTCTCTGAAACATTAGCGATGTGTGGTAGGAACACGGTGTCAACAGTAACAAAGTTCGTCGACGTGTCTTCGGAATGGATAAACTCTGTCGCCCACTAATCATATTGATTTCGTCTCAGGCTTCGTTGGCTTGACCACATCTTACGAATGCCAACTCACTACTTGCCACATTGTACCTTATTTGTAAGTGATGATTTAGGCTGGAAGCCGCAACTCGGTGGTCAACGTTTGACTTGGGTTCGGAGTATGAAGTTAATTGCTTGGAAAGCTTACCTCACTAAGGCACTCCCAGCTTCTTAACTGGGATCCCAAGGACACTGAACACCCTTGGTTAAAGACGCTGTCTGATATACCGAAGTATAGAAATCAGTGGCGTTCGTGCTGCAAGTGTGTGTAAATCGTTGTAAATTTGTCTTTTTTATCTCCCCTTCTTTGTTTTCTCCACCCTACACGCTGCTTCTTCACTCATACTGCCGTACATTTGCCACTTATGGTTTCTTACGTGTTAAATATATTGACCATAAAAACTCCGGCTGAATCGTGTTGAAGAACTACTGAGGGTAACTAGCAATAGTTTTCTGTCTATTTGGCATATGTAAACCGTGCTCACTATTGTTCAGTTTGGAATCTGATGCAGAAGGCTAATGAAAAGTTCGGCCCCAATTTTTTTATGTGAACAATTCAGCTAACCATCGTGTAAATGATAAATAAATGGCTGTGTATGACTGACTACTGTGTGGTCATCGACGACCACATTAGCGCCCTTCCTAATGCGTGTACGGGATTGAAGAGATGTTAGGGTTTGTATGTGTGACTTGTTTATCGGTTGTGTTGTGCTATTTTCCTTAGCTGTCCGTCATGAATTAAACGCGTACAAGCCTACTGGGTACAGAATATGATGTATGCCTTGTGTGCTACCAGTGTGTCTTTCCCATGACACAACCTCAGCTGCCACATCTTTCCTAACATGCGAAGTATATGATGGATCTCATCAGTAAGTTGATGAAACCTGCACATCGGAAACGTTCAAAGCAACTGTTGTTCGAAATGATGATATTGATTACTCTCAGCTTGTCATACAAACTTCTTGCTTACGGGAACGATTAATCTTTGTTCGAAATTTTTACTGGTCTGTCATCAATATCCGCGCAGTCTAACTTCGCCGTTCACAACGTGTAAAATCAATTCTGAGTGTCATTTTTCTGTCAGCTCACATTATCATAATGCTCTATCCGTTGATGAAACAATGTTTCTTAGTTAACCAAATGTTCGTCATTTTCGGCTAAATACTTCAACTTTGTAGTGATCACTTGAATCGTTTTAATGTAGGAATTATGTCTCGGTGACAATCGCATCGCGGCTATTTCACTGTCGGTTTTCCAAGGCTGTCCATTGACCACACTGGATCTGGCACATAATGGACTATGCCATCTTCCAGAAGGTCTATCCGTGGTCCTTCCGAATCTGGTTCGTTTGGATGTTTCTGCGAACGAGTTGAACAGGTAAGCTGTGATTATCGTTCTACACTGCACACCGTGTTCATCTTTGACCAACCTTTGCCGTCGAATCTGCGCGAGTGGGTTTACCACTCAATCTGTTAATCAAGTGACGCCGGTGTGGACAGTCTTTTAAGCAGAACGAGCTTATGACTCCCGGAACTGTTAACACAGCGATCCAGTAAAATGATGTTTTTTTATTCGAAACTAACGGAAATAACTCGAACGTGCTTTAATCGAATATCTACAAGCGCCCATCAACTACAAACACGCTCGGTGTCGATGTCGCAGACGGGTGCTCATTTTGAAGGATTCAAACCTACCGAACAACCGTGTTCAAACTGGTACAAGAGAGCGAAAGGGGACAGAAATGCAACAAATGTACGGTAAAATCATAAAATAATATGCTCACTTCTACCTGTCTATGTATCCCATGGATTTTGCACACTAGTTTGTTCGATCTCTTCATTCCTGATCAGTTTTGTCATGCGGACAATACTAGGAAAGGTGTCCTTCGGGAATCTAATGAGTTTGGTGTTGAATTTCTTTCCGGCGTTGTGCTAACCGATATGGAGTTTGCGGATGGTATTGTCTTACCTGAACATGTGACTAATTCTGAAGAAAATGAATGGTTAGATTGGTCTCTGAGGTATGCCCTTCGCACCATCACATTACTGCTTCATGACTTAGACATTCCCACGCCCACATTTTTTATTGCAAATAACTCAGTTGAGACTGTTGAGTAACACCATCTCCGTCTTGTAATGTTGCTAGTCAGATATCATCTGGGGTAACAGAGTGCAATTGAAAATATGACGACTTCACGGTTTTTACTGCCATCTACAATTATGTCACACACGACTCAGCCACAAATAACAATGTTCACTACTATATCCCTTTAACCGTCATCTCTTGTGTCTTTAGCCACGGATACTGTGGGTCACTAGATACCCAGGCCTGAAAACGAACTCAGTCTTCACTGGTTACCCTATTTGTAACACTTTATCTCTCTACTACAGGCCATCATTTGTCCATCTTTCACCGTACATCAGCTGGCTTGACTTCGGAGGAAGGTACTGATGTGGCTTACGATTAGTTTGCATCTCTATTACGCGGTCCCGCCGTCTAAGTTTATGTATCACCTTAGACTAAGTAATTGGAGTTTACTGATCTCCACTTCTTAACCTCATCTTTGTTTTATGTGTCTATGTTCCTGCTTTGGCAGTCACTCTGAGTAGCCACGTTTCTCAACTATATAGTCACATCGTCATCGCGGTCACTTGATGCAGACACGTATGACTGCTGTTGTTTCATTTAGTCAAAGTGCTTCAATTGGGCAGATTGCGTAAGTACGGATACAGCCAAGAAGCATGTGCTTGTTCTGATAATGGTTGCAGCCCGAATAGTGTTTTGGTCAGGTGATTTCGTATTCGGATCACCCAACCGTATCTGAACCCTTTGTTGCTTATCAAAGCTGCATGTGACTGAAAGAGTTCGTCAGCGATCATGTTATTTGAGAGCCACCCCAACTACGTCAAGAGTTGGACCTGTATAACCAACAGTTATGCTGGTTTGTGCCCCTCTTGGGCATGAAAGCACGCTTTTGTCTGCATGTGTACAGTCGGCTGTCGCTAGTTCGCGTTCGTCCTCCGGTCTGGAGGCCCGGTGATTCACACAGTCTTGGGCAGGAGACACTAGATCATATGGGGACTGGTCAGAGTTATTAACCTGAACGCTGTAATGACGGTTACTGAAACGGGGGTGTGAAAGTCACAATTGACTGTCTGTTCGTTTGTGTACAAGGTTTCGACATGTCTGTTGCGTGTTTGAGTTTGGGTATTACTTCTGTCACCCCTAAGGTTCTATCCCCTATTGTGTGGCAGTAGGTGATGCTGGCTGTTCTGTTTATTTTAACGTCCGTCTCACTTCTTCCCAGTTAGAAGACGGCTTGAATCACGATTTGCAGAGAAGTGGCTAAAAGTGTACAATGAACTCGTGTATGCATGTCACTTCCCATCAGGTCGATGATTCATCACTTCTCTCCATTTCTACACCTTATGGTCTTGGTTTCTCGAATTATAAAGTATGCGGCTTAAGGCAACTTGTATGCTTTGGTGCCCAGCTGATATCTGAACTAGTGTCGAGGAATCCGGTTGCAACTAACCATCATTTGCACGTGTATGCACTGACGTACCTACGTTTGTCAATATGTTTGGACTGAACTCAAAATAATATTAGCATGTTTGAGGCCGATCTCTCTCAGTCATGCTCCGGCGGCGTCAGTATCCGTCTGTATTTCGAAACCGAACACATTATACTTTTTATTGGCTTGATAGAGTGGTCTCCGCCTATCACCAGTCCTCTTGTTGTTTAACAGGCGATTTTGCTGTGAGTAGTATACTACTCACAAGTAGTGTATTACCCACATGGGGACATTCAGGAGCAAAAGGACAAGCCCCGAACACGACGGACAAGAAGAGACTATCGGAACAGTGTGTACATGATGTGTGAGAACTTTCACCAAGGCGAATGACAACGTACTGTCACCCAATGTATGTGAATGCATGTCTGTCGTGCAAATGAGTGTACGCGTTTGTGGTTTAGTTTTTGACATGACTTGTACGGAAGTTTGCGCAATAAACTAACTTGCTGGCCAAGCGTCTTTTGCGGACACAACAACTGGTGCCTTGACGAACGCGAGGATGAAGATTCCCTGGCCACAGCCGTTCGAAGATGGAGACGTCCGGACGTTCCTGGAGGACTTGGAGGACGTGACCGACCGTGGGAAGCTGGCTGCCCTGCGGACGCTGGTGAAGGGCAGGGCGAAGGAGGTACTGGACGCAGCGCGCAGAGGCCTTGCGAAGATGAAGTGGGCCGCTGCGAAGGAGGTGCTGGTGGCTGCGTTTGACAGCCCCGCCGACCGCCAGGAGGCCATGCGGCGGTTCAAGGCGGCCAGGCTTGGACAAGGAGCGGACCCGTCCGTGTTTGCCACCACTCTGCAAGGTTTGCTGGACAGGGCTCTGCCAGGATTTGATCAAGAATCACGACGACATTTGTTAACGGAACAGTTCATTGAAGGTCTCCCGATGGCGGTTCGCGACCAAGTCCGTATTTCCCATGTCGTCCGGCCGATGGACCTTGACGATCTGGCGAAGGTGACGCGGGAGTTGTTGTGTCCGCAAAAGACGCTTGGCCAGCAAGTTAGTTTATTGCGCAAACTTCCGTACAAGTCATGTCAAAAACTAAACCACAAACGCGTACACTCATTTGCACGACAGACATGCATTCACATACATTGGGTGACAGTACGTTGTCATTCGCCTTGGTGAAAGTTCTCACACATCATGTACACACTGTTCCGATAATCTCTTCTTGTCCGTCGTGTACGGGGCTTGTCCTTTTGTTCCTGAATGTCGCCTGTGGGTAGTACACTACTTGTGAGTAGTATACTACTCACAACGAAACTGCCTGTTATACAACACTCTTACTATTCGTAACAACGGGGTTCAATTAACCAGTTGAAATTATGTGAAGTGTACAGGTATCTTGTGTCTGATGGTAACCTTAGCATATCCCTTCTGCATTTCATAGAGTTGCACGTTTCATGTGAACCGATCCAAATTACTGTTAACTCGTCAGAATTTGGCCGTACGGTATGTTTACCCTTGCATTCTTCCATTTTGGCCATAGTGCTCACTCGCTGTTTTTGCGTGCCTTTCAGTAAATGGTTAAAAATCACCGTCACGGTGTATGGCTCTTTCCTCTTGCATCAATCGCATTCATTAGTAATTCATCTGTTACCCGATTCTATCAAGCAAACCAATTGTTTGCGAGAATTTTGTGGGCGAAGTTCCTTCTGATGTTTTCCAGCCTTGTGTTTTCTTACATCAGCACACAGATCGCCTATTCTATCATATCGTGATCGCATTTTGCACGATAAAACTGAACTGTCTTGTCTTTGTCACTGACCGCTTCTTATCTTCGGTTCATCATTGTTCAGTCAGAGAACCCTTTTTGTAAAAAGAAATCGTTATTCCCATGATAACGCTAAATTTCCATGCTTCGGGTGTCAATCTGGTCCGATTTGATTCGTCTCAACGAAGTGCATTTTAATTCCATTGAACTTCTGTCAGTACGCCCTTGAAATAGCAGGCGTGTTGACCATTTCTGTGTGAAGCTTAGTCTTTAGGTAAAGTAATTCTTTGTCGGAGTTAATGGTTTACTCACTTGTACGGAATTTGTGGACTACATGAAGTCTCACTTTGCTGATTGTTTTCTTCTGAACCGCACTGAATCAGTCGCTTGTCATAGTGGTTATCGCACGTAACGGGCGCGTTACGTCTACCAGAAAACTGATACATTCACCCACTCTGTTACATGGACGTGTAGCTGAAGGGTTGATAGGCTTTTTGACTCACATCACTTGTCAACTGACGTATTTTTCCCGCTTCATCCATGTAACATCGTAGTTTATGGCCTTTCCTATATCATACTCTCATTGACAGCAATAATGCGTCAGCAGTTGATCTGGATGTTCAGCAACCAGAAAAAGGGTGGAAGGGACCTATTTTGTTGTATTTATGCCACAAACAACTGAACTAAACAACGCCAACGTCCATTCCACTGAACTCGATTAGTTGCATTTCACTTAGCGTCTCCCTGACCACAGACACCGTGAGTCACAATTCACCTGACTTAGCGGATTTGTCTGGTCCGATCTGCCTATCTCTGTGAAGAATCTTCAAAGTACTAGACTATTTCCATCAGCGTTTTGGATCAAACTGTGAGTACAGTCGGTATCCACCTACGCTTTCTCATCACAAACCACGACAGCTTCATAGTGTGCTCCCTTCATTGTTTTCTTCGTTTAATTTGGGATCCCTTCTCATGCCTGTTTGCCAATTTCATTGCAAGGCCTATCTCGTATGCCTCTCATAGAGAAAACTATGGCTATTGTAGCTAGCTGATAAATCCCAAGGTGATGTCAGAGGAGTACAAATGCTTATTTGCTTCTCTGGCATCATATATGCCATCTGTCTTCAATAATCGATCGCGTAGATAGACAAGTCAACAGGCATCGTTTGTGCGTACATTGAAAAAAGACTTTTATCATCAGTCTGCTACCGTATTGAAACACTTACTACATCTCTGATCCCTGTCTGTGTAGTCATCAAGCGTTTATACTTTGCACCCGTCTGGATACTACTCAGCTCCATCCACTGGTCAAGTCGATGTTGGAATTGTGCTAAATTTGAATGAAAAGAAAGCGCGTTAATTAACTGGACCCAACAGCCGTTTTTAAACTGTCTGGCAAGATTTCTGTGCTAAAACACCCGGAACAAACGGATTGTGTTCCTACTGACCGTAGTCTAAACACAATCAAAGATTAATGTTGTCAGCTAACCAATCTTCTGCTTAATGCACCATGCACACAGACCTTATTATACCGACCACTTATATGTGGTTGTGACATCTTCAAATGCACTGTTGTACTCTGCTGTTTGGGAACCCGAATATTTTTAACACCGTTGTTCGTGTCTTTTCCTGACCTCCAGTCTACCTACTGAACTGGGAATATTACGCAGCTTGCAAGCCTTGATGGTCGAACGGAACCCACTCCGGTCCATTCGTCAGAACGTGTTGGCGGTAAGCGACGCAGTTGTTTGGCAATGCTGAATTTCTAAATCCATCTGTGTTAGCTTGACCTAGGGTTGCATAGATGCAAAGTCTCAAATTCGCACCTAACTTAGAGTACGGTCATGATCGACCGTCAGTTTGAAAGACAACGTTTGTTATTCTGCCACCTCTCCATATTCGTTCCAGGTGTACGAGAGCGAGATAGGTCAATGTGATGCTTACGTTTCTTCAAGGTGGACATTGAGGTGCAACACCTTCGCCGGTGAATGTGACACTGATTTTCACTCGGCATTTGTCGATCTATTCCGAATGCCTCTTTCTTAGCCCCACAGATCGCATTATTTGTATACTGACTTGCTAGCAATTTCCCAGGCTCGTACTCGTATCTCACAGAACTTGCCACGACTGTGATTTTGTGTTGAAATACTCTGCTGGTCATTATACACTCGGACTGATCCTTTGATTCAGCCTGATTTTTACTCACAAGGGTTCACAATTATGGAGACTCTGGCTCGCTTCCTACTTTAGCGAGTATACCGATTCCTTAATGCATGTTTGTTATTGATCCATACTTCGGTTTTCGTCAAGTTTATCTTGGTAATTACTTTTGTGCTATGTCTGCCACATTATGTAATAAGCGGGCTGACCGACGTGAATCAACAAGTGGTCTACGACTGGCAATCTCCAAAATGAAATAAACACGATTACTTTCAAGTGTAGGTTGGAACCCTTGCTATTCCTAATAATTCATCTAGATTTGATAGATATAATGGCACCTGACTGGTGTGTATGCCACTTAACACCAAACACATTAGTCTTGAATGCTTACTCGTTTGTTAGTTCTTCTTTGCAAGGCTGCTATCATTGAGAGTGTTTCTGTATTCTGGACTAATTTCCAATTTTGAAAATCGCACCTGGCTATTGTCGCTCAAGCTGGCGCAATTCCTTCCTAGTAGGTAAAAGCTGCCGGATAAAAATAGTTATCAAATATTGAAAGGATTATAAAGGGGAATCAAGTTTTGTACACCTCTACATAATCCTCCATGTTAAGGTTTTCTCCCCATCTTGCTATGTGGTAGTGGGAGCCAGGACACTGCCGTGCAGACAAGTATTCGCCAAGACAAGCTAAGCTTCATTCTACTGCATCAACGAAACACTTGATCGTCCTGGTGGACAATGAACCCATTCATAATGATCATATTGCACGAGTGTCTTTTAAAGTCTTCGTTAGTTCTGTCGTGGCCATCTCATAGTCGTATCCGAAGACGATCTGCATCGGTTTCCACCAGCTAATTATTTCTTGTCTCCCTGTTACAGTGGCTTGCTTTTTTATTGTAAATGCAAATCTCATTATGATATATTTGTGTCTTACGATTACACCTATTAATGTTCTTCGTATATGTACATGTAGTCAACAGTATCGTTTATATTGTTTAATTTCATCACTTTGTTCCTGTCCTGCTATCTTCAGGCTGGCACCACTGCGATCAAAGAGGTTCTAGCCCAGCGCCATGTGCCTGCCGCTAGTACTGCCAATACTGTCAGTCAACCCATCACATCTGAATCGGCATGCAGCGCCGTTGTTGAGCCTGTTACCGCACCTCATGATAACATGCCACTAAAATCAACCAAGAATGGTCAAGAGGCCGTCAGCCAGTCTAGCCTAGGCTGTGGTGGTGACCCTGTGGTTAGGAAAGAATTCCAGGTCCCGTTGGCCAACCCCGCAGGATTATTGAATTGGAGTGAACCTGCGCGGGGTACACCAACCTTGTCATTACCCGCGTTGGACGATGAGAGCGAGTGGTTACAGGCGTCCGGCGCCTCGTCAACAGTTCAAATCCGGTCGGTGATGCTCGAGCAGCGTATGCTGAAAACATTCCCTCGTGGGTGCGCGCTGTTTTCTGTTCTAGGCTGCTTTATTGCTACTAAGCTACCTTCCGTCCCACAATATTTGATGGTCAGCTTTAAGCTCATGAACGCCTGGGTGTAAAATGCTACCACTTATTCTATCCGTTTGAATTACATATATGCTTGTGCACATCGTTGATTACAAGCGTTTCGAAAGTCCCAACTAATTGGTCACAGCAACCTCACTCAATCTGTTTAGTAGGAGTGGGTCTCAAAGGACTAGACCAAGTGAGAACCTCTTAGTGAGATACAAATCATAGAATGAAACTGATTGACTGTTACTTGATCAATAGAATGATTGATGTCCCTTGAGGTTCTTTGGTATTCAGTTGGCATAAATTACTTCATGAGGTCAAACCGTTGTAAGTATTGCAGGTTCATATCAGAATTTGTTTTTTGCTGTTTGAACTTGTCTTGTAGGCTCATACGAATTGTTTTTTTCAACCAAGAGTCTTAATAGCACACTGGTCGCCTCATGTGCTGGTTGACGGACAGAAATCCACAATCGTTAGTCACTGGCCATAGGTCTGATCCTAGTTCAGCATTCCGAGTGCTTGCTGCGAATAATCACATTTCACTGTTGAAGTATACCAGGACTATTGATCAAGCATCGGCAGTCAGCAACCATCAAATTACTCTAGCTTTGAGTTCTCTTCTGCTAGTAGCTGCCGTTTTTGGACATCTTGTACCACTACTATCGTCCGTTTTCGGTTGAAAAGAATATGTGAGCCGCTCTCTCAGACTATCTGCATTTCTTTACTATTCAGAACCACAACTTTTACTAAGGATTGTATTAAGTGCACATAGTCTTGTGCAGTGGAGCTTTCTTTCACACCTTCCCGTCGCATAACCTGAAACAAATGCAACACAAACTATGCAAAATTTTCTGTACACACAAACACGTACTTTTTTCACGAGCAACTGTCAAAACTACGGTAGTTTCAACGTCACTGGGTAGCTCTGGCTGAAGAGTTGCGGCTGCTGATCAGAAATCAGTAAGTGATTTCATGAATTTGAGCAACCGACCTGGTTCCCATAAACGAGGATTTCTGACCCGCATAACGGCTCCTTCCTTAACACACGTTTAGTAATGAATGAAGAAATTTTGTTTTGTGTAATCGATTGTACTGTGCGTTAGCCATTTCCGAGTATGGTGTGTATTGTGGTTGATAGCATCCTATCAGTTCTACCTATACGAGTTGGGTCGAAACACTTTGAAGGATGGCCTGTATGTCACTAGTAAAAGTTTGTCTAATATTAGATTGATCACACTCTAATAATTAGCCATAAGATGTGTAACCCGTCGCTTCTGAGATGTGTGATATTTTGGTGTATACCGCCTATCGAAAAATTGTACCACAAATAGTTTCGGTGGATATGTTTCACGGCACCCATAAACATGCACCTGCTGTTGTGATTAATGCCACCCCGGTATGGTACGGGCGGGCCAGTATATACTGACAAATTGTCAGAACGTTTAGTTTGGTTTTGTTCACTCGCGTATAACTACTTTTGTCAGTACTTGCCGAGACCTGACGGTTGTCACTCTTTGTCTCCAGTAATGTTCACTGTTCATGTCAATATTCTGCTCAACGAGCTGCCGTTTACAATCCTAGTATGTGTTGATCTTGTGGTCTTTGTTCCACTCATTATGATGACCTACTTTGACCCTTAACCGTACAGTTTTCAACCGTACTGTATTGATCCGTAGATGTGTGATATCTCTCTGCAAGCAAGCCTGGCCGTGCTAATTACCAGCAGACAAATTTTGTATTAGCCTACAAACTAGCAAAATCCTGACCAGTTCGTCTTATTCAATAAAAGCGCGAACATAGGTGGGTAGAATATTGGGATTCATGCACGTTTCACTTATTCGTCCAAGTTCATTCCTGAGAGATTATTGAATTTATTTCAAAACCCTAGTTTAACTACCATACAGATATACATATTGTCTTGCTGGTTGTTTTTGATTAATCAAAACAGAGAGAAAACATGTTCAGGGATATCAACACTTCGTCTAATTTTTTCAGCCGCTTACTTAAACCAATCATTTCAAATATGAGAATAGTATACAATCGAACGAACAAAATGTTAGAGGTCAGAAGTTCGCTAACAACGGGAGATACAGTCTAAGTCAGTAATTTTTTGAGCTCTCAAAGCTGATCTTCGATTTTTGATCTGCAAGGCTTCACTGATAGCCGAAAGTTTCGAGTTTCAGTTACATAATAATACAGTGAATGAATTGATCGGACTCACTAATATAGCCAGTCATATGAGTGGGCTTGACAGTCGAGGATAACAGGTTGCGTTGATTTCAACCGTGCTGGTGCCTTGCTCTACAGAGTTGATCAACCATTTGGGGACATGTTCCGGTATTCGCCGATGAATGCACCGATCCGTTCTGCCAATGTAAGTGTCATCGAAACCGCAGTGGAACTGATAGACATTAGGAGAGGTAGAATGGCCAGATAGACAACGTTTGGCTTTACTCAGAATTACTCCCCGGGTTGATTGTAAGAGGCACAGTTTAGCTGAAGGATAAATTCGAGACAATGCGAATTGAAGCTTCCGCCGATTTGTGTTGGTCAGATAGTCTCCTCGAAATGGTAACTGTATGAAAACATCATTTTGGGAGGAGTAGTATACACAAACCTACTTCGTGTGCTTCTGTTTGCTGTGAATGCCAATAAACTTCTGCGGATTAGCAAGAAGGGTCTTCGTTAAGAACTGCTCTTCCAAAGTCAGCGTATCACTCAGTCTACTTTATATGATACATAGTTGTAATCTTCTCTGTTTCCTGACGGCTTACTGCTAGCCTGTGTAGTCGAGAAATTTCTGTAAAAAATATCTGACCCTGATCTCGGTGATATTCCATTATTTTAGTTGTATTGTAACTTTCGTACACAATCCAGTCGACTGAAGAGACGGGAACTGAAATACAACGTTTCACTTGTTTCTGTCTAGCTTCTTCGTTTACAACAGCAAACTTAAAACAGTAAATTACATGAAAAACAAAACTAGTAGAAATTCATTCTTTTCATGGTGTTTTGCATATTTCAGTCAATATAATCAGTACCGTTGTGTAGCTGGTCTTTTTGTTCGCTAAATTTTCCCCTACAATAGATTTCCCCGTTTGTGTGACAGGTTACACAGTGCATGCTTTGTTCACCAGGTTCATTTGACTCAAAGCTACTTACTATATCGTTGACACATCGGTGGTTCTGGCGGATACACAAGACAAGTGAAATTATGTTTATCATTGTTTTGCATGAATTTTTTACGTTTGTCGTACACGACTGAGAAAAAAATAGGGACTGGGCCAATCTCATCAACTGCTTTTAAGTAATTCAGTATTCAACTTGGTGATTGGTACCAATCCAGCTTTCTATTGACACTTTATCGCCTGACCGCCTTGTAGTTTCATCTCATTACGGTTTAGTACACTGTACTCCAAGCTTCGGAGGCATACCATACACAACCACAGTAGTTTCAAATGCAGATGTTTGTTGATTACGTTCCAAAACGCTTGCAAGTCAATCACAATCCACATTCGAAAGAAACCATGCGCATTTAACAATCTTGTCGCAAAAAGTGTTGACCAGTCAGTCACGCTAGATTTATATTTTGGGTATAGGCTAGGACTCCATAAATTTCGAAACACTTCCCAACATGTAAGGCCTCCGCCTAATTATAGAAATCCGTTCTTTAGAGTGATACAGACCAGCGACCTAAACCGTATATCTCTACGCAGCATATGCTCGACTGGTTTTTTCACGATCGTATGCCAGAAGCATGAAAATCTCACTTGGGGACTCCATTATCCACTGTGGTAAACAGAATTCTACCAGCAATCCGAGTATGCACCGCGTAGTTAAGAGTTCCTGAGCATCTGACATACTACTGTTGAACAACTAAAATTTCGATTGCTGATTTGTCATTGCTGAATAGTTATAGATATTTTCAAAGTATTTTAGTGGGGGGATATTGGTTCTTCGCTTTTTGTCTTTGTCACATCACTGCATAATTTCTATTCGCACAGTATTTAGTTAGTTGCATGACAATTACCACCCTCATTATATACCGACTGGATCTGACTTTCCGTTGCTCGCTTTAGACACATGCAAATCTGTCACAGCATGAACGGACAGGTATTTTCTTTAATTGTTCCTCTTGGTTCTGAAT
>QNGE01004285.1:0-29606 GCA_008508345.1 Paragonimus westermani
ATTATGTATCAACGTTGCCCACACAGTACAAAATAATTGGTGTAGATTTGAATATGCCCAATATTTCTTGGACATCTGTCACTGCCTCTACAAATCAAGCAGAGTTTCATGGGTGTATCCAAGTAAACGGTTGGCGCCAATACGTCTTAGAACCTACCAGACTAGACCACACTTTAGATCACAATTTTACAACAGGTATCTCTTCTGCTAAAGTATCCGACCTAGAACGGTTTCCAGGGAGTGATCACAACGTGGTCAACCTCATGTTTGACCAAAACCTATAGAGGCGTCGAACAACATAAGTTATCGCCGGATAGAATTAATCGACTGGAATACGTTCGCCACTCTGTTGAGGTCGTTGGTGTGAAACGCATTCTTTCTGACCTCTGACCCTAGTATTGCAACCGAAGTATTTACTGAACACTTCAGATTTTGTATGAACATTGTGGTCCCGGAAAAATCAAAACGCCGTAGTTTGCGTGTGGTAAAAACTGGACCCTCACTCCAAAAGAGGAATGTAAGCTCAAAAATCTGAAATCACGGTACCGAAAAACACATGATTTCTCCCTTACTATTCGAATGCGCAAAATGTTTGACACTACAGAGCTAGAACAAAAGTGCTCCACCTAAACGAGGGAAAACGTGCGCTGAACAGCAAAGAGAAGAGCTCTGAGCGGATGCAGTTATTTAAACGCAGAATCTGTGCGAGAGAACCTATTATCTTAATAGTAACATCACGGAACAATACTACCGTATATGATCACGTAACACTCTGCGAGGCCTTCAATTCGTATTTTGCTGCTTCCTTCAACATTGAAGAAAATGTATGGCCTCCACCTCTCTCTGTAAAAACAAACACGTTCCTAAGCCACGTTACTGTTGGTGCAGTAAAAATACGCCCTCAGTTAGCTACTATCAAACTCTCTTATCTTCCTGGTCCAGAGGGTATACACCCTGTTACCCTCAAACACGGAGGGAATGACACCCCTCTCCTTTTGCATAATATTTATACACTTTATCGTTAGGTTCCTTCCCTCTCCAATGGAAAAATTCTGTAAATCAGCCTCGTTACAAAGGTGGTTTGCGACAAAACATCAACAATTATCGTCCCGTTAACCATACTACAATTTGTTCTAGAGTGTTGGAAAGGATAACAAAATGTCGCATGGTTGAATTCTTATTATCACGAAATCTTATAAACCTATCCCAGCATGGGTTCCTCAGCAAACGTTCGTGCATGACGTGTCAGCTGGAATTCTTTGATCATGTTACATTATCTGTTGATTCAGGGAATGCAGTTATTATTATACTCCTGGATTTGCAAAAAGCTTTTCATCGTGTGCCTTATAATCGCCTTCTGATCAAAATGGCATCTTTCGGTATACGTGACCCATTACTCAGCTGGTTTGCTTCATACCTTGTGGACCGCACACAAACAGTGAAAATAGGAGATAACAGCTCAACGCCCAGACCAGTCACCAGCGGAGTGATTCAAGGAAGCGTCCTGGGACCGTTGCTCTTTCTTATGTATATAGATGATATATGTGAAGTTATCAAACATGGCAAACTATTCCTATTCGCTGATGACATCAAACTTGTCTATACTTTTCCTACTGGCGATCTCAATTCTTCTTTAGGAAATATACGGGAAGACATCATGTCATTAGAGTCTTGGTGTCAAACCTGGCTGATGAAATTCTCAGCCAATAAATCCACCATTGTCACACACGGTTGTCATATACCAGAGGACTTTATAAAGCTGGATGGTCATGCTATTCCAACTGCCAACTCAGTCCGCGACCTAGGTATACGTTACTCAAACTCATTCAATTTTGCTGAACATATATCTTTCCTAGTAGCTAAAACTAGACGAACGATTGGATAAGTTAGTCACCCATTCTTCTTTCCTGCAGCTCGACTGCACCTTTATAAGCTGTGCGTACGACCCCAACTTGAGTACTGCACGTGCATATATAGTCACTTGCGCAAGTCTGATACGCTAGCTCTGGAAAGTCTCCAACGTGCATTCACGAAAGGTTTAGTGGGTTATCCGTCTTCTTAGAACTACAGAGAACGCTTCCAGACGCTTGAACTTAATCACATTTGGCTACAGCGTCTCAAGCTAAACCTTGCGCTCATGTACAGTCTAGTTTATAGCGGTAACTTAACTGTCAAACTCGCGATTCGCCTTCAGCACAGCTCAAAATACAACATCAGGAACAAAGAGTTCACTTTGACAACTCTAAATCCCGTGGAAAAAACTCCATTCTAATTTTTCCCTAGTGAAATATAACTACATTTGAAACAAACTCCCACATGCAATTAAAGCCAGTAAGAATATACATCAATTCGAACAAAGCTAAGAAACTCTCCTGACATTAAAGAACGTCGGGTTGATATTCACACTCTGCCTGCCTGAAGACGATACCTTTGAAAACGGACCTAATATCATCTAAACATCTGATCGAATCTAATAATAACGGAGGGTGAACCTACATCACATGACATAACGCCACACACACCTCAAAGCTATCAACTTTGCCATTTGAGGAATTCCTCATTTTTAAAACTAATTATTTCTCTAGCAGGAATGATCTTGTACGCAGCTCTGTCGAAAAGTTGCAGCTGCCTAACAAAACTACAGCCAACGTATGACAACATCATAAACATCCCCGTTCGTAGTAACCCAACCATCCTGGTACACTCTTACTCCATACTTAACGATTATCAGCTGTGTATAGCTATCAACCACTACGCAATAGCCGTGCAATTTAAAACAGTTCAGAGAATATATAGCTTAATCTGTTCGCCTTATATGATTACATATAAATACGTGGCTCTTTCTCTTCCAACAGACCACCTGATAATCTTCCCGTTTTGCTAAACATCTCTTCCATTCAACATAACGGCATTACATACTAAATCGACATCGGAATTCGGCTGTAGTCATATACTAGGAAAATCTGTGAATCGATCACTTTCCGCGTTTTACGATAACAATTATCTGCTAGAGATATATACTTTATTAACTAACACAAAATTATAAATTCTATGTAAAAGCTTTGGACAGAAAATGTCAGATCCCATTATACGTCATACTTCTCATGATCATTTTACGTTATGTTTTTCACGTAATTTTGCTTTCCGTTCTTGATTCCACGATGAATTCTAACGCGAGACAACATGCAGGGTTAATGACTTCAGTGATTTCGACCTGTCTCGGAAGTCATAATCGCGGGTTCATCGATTGGAGTTAACAGACAGTAACTGCGTCTCCTCTCGAGACGATCGGGCAACCTGATCATTGCTCACAAGCGAGAGTGGTTGAGCGTTCAGATTTGATTA
This sequence comes from Paragonimus westermani, assembly GCA_008508345.1. Classification (NCBI taxonomy): domain Eukaryota; kingdom Metazoa; phylum Platyhelminthes; class Trematoda; order Plagiorchiida; family Troglotrematidae; genus Paragonimus; species Paragonimus westermani. The sequence continues at coordinate 3,346 of QNGE01004285.1, forward strand.
TTCGGTCGTGACTAATGTGAGGTGAATGGCGCAGTGGTTAACACGGTTGCCTCATGATTCGAATGGCCGGAGTTCAAATCCCGGCCGTGGCAAGGATATGCACTACTGATGAGCTTTAATGAGAACGAAACTCGAGTCTAGTGCTTCTTTTCTTAGAACGGGGCTGGCTGGGAAGTCTATCTGAATGCGGAGGCCGCGATCAAATATGAGCGATGGTCGACTTGAAAATTCCAGAAAAAATAAAACCCCGTACTGGTTGGACAATTCGTGAAATTCCGTCGATTTGAGGAGATAGCGGATTCCAGTCCAGAAGATCGTCCATTTCTCCTTCATCTTCCCAAATTTTCTACATATTTTTTCGAGGCCGTCTACATCAACTGGTGACGAAATTCTTTGACTGTTCAGTTTCTCCATCCCGGAAAAGCCCTCTTCTGGCATGACCTTAAACATAAGGCCAACGTTAACCGTGTCAAGCAAGAATTGATATAATTCAACATTTTTTATCGAATATTAAAACTCTTGAGAACTATTGTTTCGGAATCAAGCAAGCCAACTGCCCCATCACAAACTAGAGTTTTCCTTCATTATTTTGTCCGTTTTATCACTTTTTCTCCATAATTGGTGCTTTGTACAATTAACAATTAAGTGTACGGTATGAGGCTCACGTTAAAATGTGTGTACTGATCACGCTCATTTGAGCGTGTTTCTCATAGATGCGTTGAGAAATATGCCATTATTATCATTATTATTATCAGCAGCAGCAGCAACAGCAGAATACCATAAGATGGCCGGGTGACAACCTTCCACCAAGACACAAACAGCCGTTTACGGTGACGGGCTCCAGGTGAGCCAGCGTACCCTGTCGGCATTAGGAATGTTCTATACACTTCTCACTACATGCCCTCTGTCGCTCCACTCGAGCGATGATTTTATTCGCTAGGTCCAAGTCCAATATGCACAGGGACACAACATAACGGAGCACTGTCGGCAAGCATCCATGTCGACAAGATAATTCTTGCAACTTATTAACCATGATATTGCACGGAGTAGGTTGTGCTAGTGTCAGCCTCTACGTCCCATTGCGCGCTACTAATGCTGACAACTGCCAGCAAATTTCTAAATTACCGTTATCCAGCTCGAAGCTGTTTTGACAGCTTGTTGTGTAGCCACGACGTATCAGACCCCACAACAAAGTCAGACCATTCAGCCACGTGTGTATTCCTTGAGAAAAATCATCGCAGGTTTCCCACGAAGCCACGCCCACCAAGTTTAACCTCGACGGAAGGTGTCGCCAATGCCATCCATGGGTATGTTCACGAATTGACTCAACGCAGCTGGCTACAAATATGACAAACTGAGAAGAGGCGCTTTTCAAGTAATTTAAAATGATGACGAAGTTTGTCCAAAGTGCAATGTCGTCGAAGGTTAGCTTAAGTTCCCTCGTTATAAACCTCATAAGTTAGGTGGTCTCTGCCTGTCGAGATAGACAGGGACGTTGGAGGTGCACCCCGGGATCTTCCCATCAAGAAGCTGTGAGAGATGTCCTCACCTCCTGGGATATCTCGTAGGTAGCCGACAGACCCACAAGTTGTCTCGGAAGCGTCAGAAAATATGCGTAACTTCCAGCGTGTCGGCGTTTTCGAGGTGTATGGTACAGCGCGGCATGGTTGTTGAGTTTGCCGTCGCTGTACTCCGTGACCACTTTTCCCATTCCTCCTGGTACTTACCGTCTAAGGGTGAACCCCATCCAATAGTCGCGCCACATGAGCGCTGAAGTAACCCTCAGTCGCGGAGAAAAAACGGAGCAACAAACCACAGCGGGTCGTACACCGATGCGCCACAGACCAATAAGCCCATTCGAGCGTCTGGTTTCTCCGGTAGAGACACGCGACCCCCGAGACATACATTTAACACGTGCCGTTGGACTCCAAGTAGCGTATGGTAACTGGTCACCCAAGTCCAGTGCTGTTGACACGGTTGTCCTGCCGTTCGATGACACATCAATCGGCGCCTCGGCTATGCTGGAAGTCCGCTTTATCAATTTGAGTCCACCCAAAAGCAGCATTCCATGTAAATCATACACGATACGTCCGGCATCCTCAAGTGTATCTAACTACACCAAGCAGTCGTCGATGTACAAAGACGGGCCCACAAATTCACTGGCCAGTTTGGAATATCGATGCTCCTTATCGATTGCGGTATTCCTGAACACATATGACCCGCAGAACGGGGAAGACGTGGTCCCGGTGGGCTGGACAATAACTCGTCACTCCAATGAAAGAGACTCAACGACCACCCGTCTCTTTCAGGAACCTTCGCTTGCAAAAGCACTTCCCCTCTGTCATAGTACGAGGCTACTAAACCCTCGCGGAACGGTGCAAAACATTCACTGGTTTGCTCGTCAGAAGTGGCCCTTGAAACAAGACTTTATGCAGAGCGGTATCCCCGTATTTCACCGCGCAGTCGAATACGATCCGCTACTACGCAGGCTTATTCAGATTCAGCACGGGGTGGTGGGGGTAGTTACCATCAGTGAAAGGTCTAATCCTTGATGGTGTCTGCTGTCGACACCACCTTTGGCCACGTATGCCTTGGTTACCTCCTCATATTCATGTGCCATTTCGGAGTCGCTGAAAGGTTTCTTATCCATTAAATTCAAACGCTTCTGGGGGATCCATCGAGTAGCAGGAAGGCTAACAATGTTAGATCGCCACGGCAAGCAGATTTTCTACTAACCGTAGCGGTAAGCTGTAAAGTGCACTCAACTCGTTGATCATTGCAAGGGTTAGCTACCTCATCAGACAATCCGTGCTTCACAAACTCATTATCAAGCGTGCGATGAACCAGTCGTTCTAACTGAGCACCCTCCGGGCGATTAACCTTGGCTTTACTGTTTATTAACAGCGATATGGAGCCTTGCGGAGTTCAGCGAAGAAATGGTCTTGACAGCGTATTGGTGACACCTGTCCCTGCCTACCGATCTATTGCCAAATGTGCCTCTAGCACATCGCAACAAGCCAACTTCATCCTTTCTCAAAGAGAAGACAGTGAGGCTGGCCAAGTGGGGTCGACGCTGAACGCCATTTTCCAATATAATTTACGCTCACTCAACCGGGAGACCTTTGATGGTGTAGACATTGCCGGCCTTAATCCTATTTCCTTCATCCTAAGTCTCGACTTCCAAATTCAGTTCTTGGCAATCGGTATCATCCGTCTCACTCAACGTACGGACGTTGAACGTTCGCTGGTTTGCCGGTGGCTCTAATCTGTCAGCTAGAGATTCTTCCATGCTCGCGGTATCAGTGCCTCTATCTATAAAGACCCAAGTTTCAACCGTTTTGAATGCTCCAAGTAACCTGCCAGACACGAAGCCAAGAATGTACTGTGGTGGATTGCCAGGTCGGGGGTGCGAGTTTTCGAAATCGGGCAACCTGATCACTGCTCACAAGCGAGAGTGGTTGATCTTTCCGGTTTGGTATGCTCTCTTCGGATAAATAAATATCACAATAATGTTTCATCAGCCGTCTTATAAATCCGCGTCAAGTTGCATACAAATGACAACACACACTCATATATAATCAATTCGTGATAAACAAGACTCTATGTGAATTTTCGGTGTGCGAGCAGGACAGATAACGTATGTCTGCAACACACCCTGTGTACTATAGTTAGGAGGAACCACGTTATAACGCCAGGTGCAATCCTTTGTAGAAATGGACTTTAGTCGACCGACTTTTACTGGAAATACCGACGGGAATACAGTCTGAACATATAGTTCACAAACGTGGCGGTATAGCTTCCACCGCCGAACAAATATCTGATCTGTACTCTTAACGGCCTCTTTGCATTTTATGTCCTCTGAATTAGCACTTGGGAAGAACGATTTCGTTCCCTGGGCACTTAGCTAGGAGCCTTTTTTAGTAATTTATTTTCTGGGGGTATATATCTATCTGCTACACTTTCTGTTACACTCTCTGTAAGTTTCAAATACATTTAAAGTTTTGATCGATTAATTCTCCATTCTACTCTAATGGAGGCTCGATGCCACGTTTTACCAGACTCCTATGTTGATGCACCTTACGTCTTTTTGACGTTCACTCAATTAGAAACCACTTTCGCACCACGGCAAACTGGTTTAGAGCTGAACGACTTTCACCTTGTAGTTGCATCGCCGTCACCTTACGTCACCGACGATGTGGACGGTATTCTGGAGTTACCGGACTCCAAGTAACCCCACGAGCAACTAAAACTAACCGTAATTAAGCGTACTGGACTGTCTGGTTGTCATTGTATTTGCCAGCTTCTGAGCTCGATGGCTGTGAACCACCACGGCTACTTCGCCACTTGCAGCGATTAGCAGATAAGACACATATGGAAGAGGCCCTATCAAAAGAGATTTGGCTGTAGCGTTTGCCTCCAGATATGCAAAACGTCCTTAGCGAAAACTAGCTGGCAATCTTGTCAGCTTTGGCCAATACTGCCAGCCAGATGGGGGTATCATAAGGCGCCATTGCTTCCCAACTCTCTTAGTGTAGTCGAGTGCGATTGCCAATTTGACTGCTCGAATTGCGAGCCTAACCAATCAGCTTCAATCTTTGAGGACGAGGCGTACGTGGTCACGTTCGACTACCTTCAATCGAGGACATAATGACCAGTGATGGTCGCGTGCGCTCCGTCAGCCAACACCGAACGATAATCCTGACCACTGCTGGTATCACCAGTAATTTAGCAAGAACGCCCGATGATGCCGGCAACTCTGCACCTTTGATCCAATCGGCAAACGGGGCAGCCAAATTCTCGTGGTTACTAACGCATCTGGTCAACCCGGTCATCTGTTCTTTCTAAAAGATCACGAGTCTGCTACAAGATATCTTATTGACGCCAGTGTGGTCTCGGATGAAGCCAAAAATTTGAGTGGATCGACCATTCACAGTGTTTGCGCGGTTAACGGAAGCATTATCAAAATGTTTGGTAATGCACCTGTATACTTAACTTTGGTCTTCGTAGGCCATTCCGCTGGATCTCCATGTTTGCTGGCGTCCAAAGGACAATAATCGACGTCGACCTTCTCAGCACTTCGACCTCACGGTAGATTACAGACAACGCCGTCTAGTTCATCAGACTACGAGGCTCACCGTTATCGGGATTTTGACCGGTAGGGTAATGATCAGTCTGTTGGATCGAAGCTCTATAAAATTAAACGCCTCTAGTTTCCTTGTCAGAAGGTACCCACCTGTTTTTCGATAGTCTCCATCCTTGAATGCCGTTACAGGCTCTACGAGGCATCACAGTAACGGTATGTCAGCCAGTGTTGACCGAATCTCTCAGGCTGACACCGGGCCAGCTTGAGGTAGCCCGCTCAGCATCTAAATATTTGGAGATAAAGGATCGTGTGGAGATTATCATTTGCCTAACAATGCCGTGGAACCTGGCTGGTACGGGGTTTTACATATAGAGAACATAATGTTTGTGCTTCATAACACACGTGTGTTCTCCAAAATCGAGCTGATGAGCGCTTACTACTAGAATCAGTTTGTTTACGACGATGTAGCCAAGACAGCCGTTACCATTTCACTCAGTTTATTCAAATGTCCACGTATGCCGTTTGGTCTACGGATCGTCGCACGAACGTTTCAACGCTTTATCGATGACGTCACGAGGGATCTGGATTCTGCACACATTCACATCAACGACTTAACGGCCGTAACCGCTTCTGAGGAAGACCGCCGGATCAGTTCACGTTGATAGTTCGATAGACTAGTAAATTTTGCACAAAACGTTGGTTTTTGCGTTCCTCCATAGATCCGACGGACATTCCTTCCGCGAAGTTCGGCATTTGGACTTTGCATCATCATAATCCTACGCCTGATGTATAAACTTTTCTCGGAAAATATGGACGCTGTTCTCCGCAATAGTTCCACTGGGCATCCACGTTCAGTGGTTCCCATCCTATTCCGACGACTTGTGTTCAAAATACTGCTTAATACTGCTCATTCTGGTGTCCGGACCACGGCCAAGTTGACCTTTCATAAGTTTGGCTCGGTATGAGGAATGCACCGGAAACTGAGCGCCCATTTGTATGGCCTGTCAACAGACTAAAATTCATTGCTATTCATCAGATCCTGTGGGCCTATATCCAAATACTTCTCCTCGTCTGTCACTCGTGAGCATCGCTGGTCCACTGCCACCCTGATATCCTCTCACGATAATCAATCGCTACACCCGATGGCCCGGAGCTGCCCCGATTCCCAGCGCCGCCACCGAAACCCTCACGTGTGTTCGCACTGCAATCTGAGGCAATTACATTATTACCTCCTTCACTGTGACAACGGACAGTGGTCCTTGATTTAAAGGTGGTTACTTCGCGGGAACTCTACATGTCTGAGGATGCCACCGCTCACTCACTGAGTTTTACCATGGAGCCGTAAATATAACGGCTGAACGCTTCCACCGACAACTGGAGGCAGCGCTCAGTGCGGTTGGTTACATCAGCTGGAAAGAGGTCTTGCCAATGGTGCTATTCAGTATCCGTGCCTCATTTAAGGGCGATCTTCCCGTTTCCAACCCCAAGCCTCTTTGCGGCCCACTACCTTATATACCTGGAGATTATTTATTCACAGTCACGGACCAATTTATGGTGCTTCGAAGAAATCACCGGGTTTATGTCATAGATCGCTTAAGAGAACGGGAAGCTGTTCCCATTGGCCACCTCAAGCCCGCTCACTATTACTTCCATGGCACGTCTACTCAGTTGAGTTCTACGTTCGCCAACCAGCCCAAGCTTTCTGACTTTCTCATCAGCAGCATGGATGACTCTGCCCCGGAGCTGCTAAAACCTACGCACCTGTCATTAACCACTACCTCTTCTGAACATAAAGCGCACTGGCCGACAAGATTCTTAGAATGGTAGGGCCGTTTGCATCAATGAAATTGCAGAAAAATGGGAAACTTCATAAAACAGCAAAAATATGGGTGCGTTCGTCTTTGGTATTTATTCGGACGCTCGGGTTTCGTTGCGTACTTTGATCGAGTACGTCGTATATCTTTGTACCGATACTCAGTCAACTTTACTGCGTTTCTTGTCGTGTGTATTTTCCAATACCGGCATGAAGCATGCTATCATCTTCGATCTGCAGTGGATTTCGTTCGCGAACGCACCATGTAGGCCCCACATGAAGCATTCGTATTTTTGTGGCTATTTTGGCAACATTTGGGAAGAATACTCCATTTGGAGCTCGCTAAGAATCGTGGGCATTGATGTTCCTCCAACTGCAGTGTCTGGCGATTGTCGTACTAATTGCAGGCTGATTTGGAAATCGGCTGACAAGTTTCGAATCAAATCAGGCCAAGGGTGGCAAGATCCAGTTTTCCCTATCAGGATCCGAGGGTTGGTGTTTTAGAACTCTCCTAAAGGGAACGGCGTAGCAACCTGCGGTGTGATGTGCAAAATAGTTTCCAAACTCACAGTTGCATGCAGAATCTCGGCTATTAATAAAGTTTGTGTGGTGGATGCCGTTCAATTGTTTGCCCGCGTGCCATGTGACTGAGTGGCGCAGAACCAAACCACACGCGTTACCGGTTCACTAACACGTCGACTGCCGGTTTCAAGCCTCTCCAGCTAATTTGCATGTCGGTATCATCCATAGCTTTAACAGAGAACTGCTGTATATTTCACCGAATAAATATTCTGTCCTTACACTCAGTAGCTCTTTTCCATTTTGCATATGGTATACTGGTGCCTGGGAAAGACGAATTAGTGCACTGTGCACTGAAATGACGTCCACAACCACCCTTAGGAACAGCACTTCTTTGACCGTCTTCTGTCTTAACTCCTGCAAAATAAGCGATGAATAGATATTCCGTGTAGACAAGCAAGCGGAAGGCGCTATCATGCCTGTTTCACTGTTGAATATGTTAGTATTCTTGTTGAAATACAATGCCAACATAGTACGGTTGCACATTTTTGTCTCGACAGCAACTTCAACTTACTGTAAAACTGAGCATTCTCAGGTTAGGGCCTCACGCACTTCGCGTCGATGGTTGCAGTGAATGTATTTATGAGGCATGCAGAATGGGACGGCACCTATAGTGGGTAAGTCTCGCGAAAATAATTAAAAAAATTTGTATCACCAAACTAATACTATTTCCCATCAGAACCCTTCACTCACAGTTGATGAGGTTCACGTATCTTGAGTGAACTTCCAGTTTTAACATATTGAAAAACACCTCAAACACGAGGATTCGCGCCAAGATGTCGGTTTCCACTTTGAAATGATAGTAAGACCCAATAGATATGAAAACCACAAGTGCCGAACCTTCCCACGCACATCTCATGGTTCCGCATGTGATTCTGTTTCCTGTACAGAAAAACAACTTATAGGAAAAGGGAAATCTTACGAGACAACAAATATGCTGATTGCAGGCGACGAAAATGGAAGAAATCTGTGCACGCATGGGCAAAATATTTATTGCGTTTTTTCGTCGCACACTCATGAAAATTGACAGCATAATTGAACAAAACATGTAGAGTACGGAGCTAAGCGCAGCTGGAACTCAATTTTACGTGCAAAGGTATTTTAAATGTTGAGGTGACAAACAATCAGAGAGCGACTTTCAAAAATATCCAATCCTCCTTGCTCCTTCCACTTTCATAGTCACACGTTCGACAGTGCTAGCCCGAGGAAGGTTCGTCGCAAGATCATTCACACCAATTCCCTCTGCGTTAACTAGTACAACTGAACCCAAACGCTAACTGAACTCAAATTGTCTTCGGAGAGCTGATGTGGTGAACCTTTTGGTACGGACACTGTGGTGGGAAGGAAATGTTGGTAAATGGCAACATTTTTCAAAGATACTCGTATATTATGAGTAAATTCAGCAAGTTAACTTTGCACATTACTGTACATTTTACATCGACTGGCGAACGCTCCAGGAATCCATCACGGTCTTATTATATAGATAACTGTCACTTGCTTCTGCGTTACCGTATTGCTGGTCAGACAACAAAACCAATTTAGTAAAACTTACAAGTGGCAGAAACAAACAGCAGGATTTGAATTTGACCAGAGCGAGCGTGACTGATCGAAGTGGCCAGGGTTGTGTTAACCACACCCACAGATAGTCTCCACCCCTTTAAGTCTGTACAATGAATATAAGAAAAATCCCGCGCCTTGTATTGAGGCGAGTTCAAGCAGCCAAACAAATTTTACTTGAACGAGAGAAACGCCTTACGAATAATCAACTAGTGGCTTGCAAATTCGTCAAAATCACAATCAATAAAATGTGTGTTATCGAACGTCCGTTGTTGGTTTTAGTCAGTGTTCCCCCTTGAATACTCCAAGGTCACCTAGGGGACGGCTGACGGTCTCATTGTGTTAGTGGGCGAGATACTACCCAGCCAGTACTCAATCGAAAACCGAATGGCAATGAAAAACAAGAACTCAGGACCTGACCTTCCCTCGAATGGATACCGATTCCGGAAAATGGTGTGTATGGGAAAACACGTCAAGCTAACGAGGCATGGAGCAAGTTGTGATTTTGTCCCCTGGAGAAAATTAGGAAATGGCCAGCTTGATTGAAACAAAAATAGGCAGAAAACCAAAATCATCACAACTTTGCAAGTGTGATTATCGAAGGTAATATTCACTTCAGTTGTCACAGACTCAGCTACGACCTGAGATTGCGCGCAGTGGGAATTTTCCTGCATGGTGCGGTTTTTCGCAGCTTTCCAGGACAAAAACGAGCTTGGGGGGAAGAATCCATGTTTACTTCAAAATCACATCCGGCAGTTTCTGTATTCGATCAACTGGGAGCATATTTTCCCCCAGATCTGCAGAAGATGACGACCGGCTCTACCGGGAAGCACTCGCCGTGTCATAAATTTAAAAGGAACATCGGAAAACGTGCTCAGGCCCTGCAATTCGACGTCTGCGACGGATGGCTGCATCACATCTGCGCTTCAATCACCGCTGAACTACATGATTCCCTCAAAGGAGTCGTTGAACCCGCCAAACGTTTGTCGCCTAAATTGTTGTCCGCTAGGCGTCAGCTTGAGTCCTCCTGGGCAGTCACATTCTCAAAGCAAAAGGGCTGTTACATGTACTTTGTCACGTCAAAACCTATGTAGCGCACCTGCAGAGGCGATCGCGGAAAGGACTTTGTATGCAGCTCTTTCTGGACATTCGTTCGTGCGGCTGAAAGGTCCCCGCGGACATGGATGCCAGAATCCTGGAGGATGGAGTTATTAGGGACCCGGAGCATACGATTGTGAGAGTCCTGGAGAACCCAGCTTCACCGAACAAAAAGAAAACTGGAGCTAAACAACAACCAGATAATGAACCAAAATGACCACATCCACTAACACAACCGAAACCGCAGAGCTTAGCTGTGCCCCAAGTGCCCATACAAACTCTCCTGCAGCCACTCGGAGGGAAGAAGATTGGCCAAGATCTGGTAAGGCATACTCACTAAGCGATCAGTGTGTGATAGTATTTAACTTTTCTGAGGCTTCCACTCAAACGCTTCAGCCAAGGCTGGTTCATGATGTTGCTGATTTTCATGGTTTGCGGATTAAGTTATTCACAATCAAACAGGATGGTCTAGCTGCGGAAGTTACTGTACGCGCAGCTTTTTGCCTTGGCCGCAAGGTGGGTGATATCAGTACGTCACGGAGGTCACTCAAGTTTGTTCTGGGAGCTGCAGTGGCTGTTGAAAGCGCACTGTGCTGAAGTGCGCATATCAAGAGACCTGGCCCCAGCAGATGGTGAACATCTGAAAGCAGTCATAACGAAACTGCATAGTACAAGGAATGAAGAGGAGCCCCACCCGTTCATCCAGGATGTGCAGGTCAAGCGGTTGTGTTCTCAATTCTGGAGGAGACCTCTCATGTTCCCCTTGTCCCACTCGATCAGGGAGGAGCAGTGGAGTTTCCGGCAACAGCTTCCGCCACCCTCCCTTTCAGAGGCAAAGAAGGAAGCTCGATTGGATGGAAGTGATATAATGAGGCGTTCGGAACTTTTCAAGCAAGATGGATGCAGTAGAGGGGTGTGTTAAAAGTAACAGCCTCGCATTCATGGTTCAAGCTGGGATGTGGTGGTCAGCGGAAGTGATGGACGTTGAAGTCTTTCCCGGATTCACCCTCTTCACGCAGATCGCTCCAGTGTTGACAGTCACGAAAAGCTATGTTTCTTATTCGTGACAACATTCCTGTTACCCCCGTTCTATCCAGAGTCGGCGTTGACGGTACTTGTGAGAGACCGTGGTGCAAGGTAAAGTTAATACAAAAATGCTTCACTATGCCCGACGTTATATATCGCTCCTCTGGGCCGTTTCCGATTCAACTGTTAGACGACATCAGGACTTCCGTAGCAACTGACCACTGATTGATATTGAGAGAATTCAAAGCATCCAACACCAATCTGGGAACGCGGGCACGTATTATTGGTTTGGAATATTTTTCGGAAACTGCTTTGACTGGCTGTTGACCAGCTGTGCTTGTACCGGCATGTGACGGCTCCCACGCGATTGCAGACCGGAGGCTGCCCCAAGATGGACTTGTTTTTGGCACAAGGGTTCGACGCTAATCGCGTATATATTTTGCCCCAAGTTGGGAGGCGTCACCAGGCGCTTCTGGACATACTGTGGGCGACAGACGAACTACGGGTAGCACCTACCCAAGTTTGACGGAATGTGAAGAAAAGTCCATTCAAGGAAATGAGGGCGACCGAGCGCACATGAGATCATGCGGTGAGCATGATCACGGCTGTTGCTCATTGAAGCAAAATTAGAGACATCCTGCTGGAGCTCGTCAAAGGGTTCGCATCCATGTCTCCTGGTTATCTCCGGCCGAAAGGGCCACCGTGGTTCGGTTATGAATTGCGTGCCCTCGTCAAGCACAGACACCGACAACGGAAAAGCCACCGGACTGGTCATGAGTTCTACGATGCGTACCGGAAAACACGAAATGAACGATTACTGGTAAACTAAGAAAGCGTCAGTGGTTCGAGAAAGTGCTGGCTGTGGAATCGCCAGCAGCACCTCCAGGGACTGTGGGCCCACATCCGTCGACGGACCAGAATCAAAGCGGAACTGCCGACACTGACTGACCAAAACAAAAACGAGGTTGCTGGGGACCTGTGAAAGGCTCAGATAGTGGCTCAGTATTGTGCTTAATTCTACTCCCAGTATAACATGCAGCCTGCTTGACCAAGCTAGACCATGCTTTGTCGAAGTAATATCTGGCTTTGATGGGGCGGAGCGTGATTTTCGGTCGACTGATGTCAATAAATCTCCACCTTTGTTGTTACGCAAACTGGTGGTAAAATTGTCTGTGCTCATGACCGTCCCATATCAGTGGTCCATGAACGGAGGCAAACTGCCAAGGGAACGGAAACAAGCGGTGGTTGTGCCTATGTTCAAGCGAGAAGGACGGTCGGAATTTGTCATCTGCCGGCCACTATGCTTGACATGCGTGCTTCATAAAGTGAGTGAACGGCAAATAGCCTGTCGCCTTCATGGACATTCAAGCTAACTTTCAATTCTTAGTGAGAGGCAGCACAAAATCCGGGGAGGGCGATCTTTCCTGGCGAACACCCTACTTGCCAGAGAGTGAGGGTGGGGGTAGTAGCTAACGGCAAGACAGTGAGTGTGGTGGATCTTGATTTAACAAGGTATCCGACATGAGTATTTGCTTACTAACTTACTAAAGTACGTTGTCAGCTCGCCTATAATGAACTGGTCAACTGACCTCCTCCATGGTAGAGCAATCTCTGTCAAGGGAAAAGCAGCACATAACTGATGGATGCCCGCCCCAAGCAGTGTTCCACAGGGACCAGTGCTCGGACCCGTGTTATATTCGGTATTCCTTAATGATCTATTGGACCAGTTGCAGTCACCTGCTGTCTATGTTGATTTTGTCAAGGTTTGTCGCGTTATCTTGAGATTGTTGAGCTTCGCTCGATGTTGAAAGGTGGCCCAACGCTTTGCTTTCCTCCCCAATTGAAATACATTTTTCATCCCTGCTATTACACCACCTACTTTGACCGCTTCCCTCACCCTTATTTAGTCCGAGCCCTGTAAACTTTTAAATACCGAAATTAGACATTTTTTCTTCAATATTTTTCCTTGAGTAACTTATGATTCCCATCGTTTCTCGAGCCATGAACAGTCGTTTTGCTCTGACCAAACCAATGACCATTTGTTTGAGTGAGCTCAACCTGTTTTATCGTCCACAATTGTTGATCGGTGCCTGGCTATCGATTTATTGTGCAGGCACTTTCTTTCTTTGATTTCTGAGGATTTTCACATTAGAGTTATCACGAGCGCCTCCTCGTTAACCGTTCGGAGGATAGATTATCTCTGTCGTTGGATGTTGGGAGGCATTTAGTGGATCAACAACTTACGTGTAACTCGGTTTAAACGTGAATCGTTAGGCAACGAATCAATATTCGTCTTCGCTGGCGATATGGAGGCATGGAGGACAGTCTCTTTGAATTTAGGTGGTGAAATTTGGTGACAGGACTTGGACACGATATTAGCATGGACGATTCAGTGGGGCTTGACTCCAGACCCACAGAATGCTTCTTTATGCACCTGGTAAACATCATGGATTTCGAGGCATATCATGTTGGATGTCATTTGTCATCACAATGCAATACCGAACGTGACCTCGGAATGCTGGTGTCAGACACTCCGAAGCTACGGGCCCACACAACGTAGGTCTGTGATGAGGATAAGGAAGCGCTTCGGGCTATCCGTCGATCTTTTACTAGGTGTCCAGAGAGAATTTTTCCTCTATTTTGATCTCACGTTCGCCGAGACTGGAATACGGCTACTATGCGGTGTACGCAAAACGAGAAACCTCAACTCGAAAGTGCACGAAAGGCAGCCACGCGTATGGTTGTTGGGAAAAGAGGCAGTTTTCCATAACTGGAGGCTACAGAATCTAACCATATGCCACCAGAGTTACCGGACACTCTGCGTTGACCCTGTGGTGATACGTCGCATTTTGCGAGACGTGAGTGGGGAACTCAAAGCATGTTTCTCCCTCCGAAATGAGCACAGATTCCGGGGCCATCCTCTCACTACTCTTAAGCAGCAACCTGAACGGCTTCACTGTGCACTCCTGTCTCGACTGGCTGTCATTAGCTGGAACATGCTACCAGCACAGGCCGTGCCAGGACCCAGTGTTCTAACATTTAGGCGTTCCCTAGGTGCGCATCTGATGGCGCGCTGGGTGAAGAAGGATAGTTGAAGCCTTACTCATGCCGGCGGTGAGATACTCAGTAAAGTGCTTCACACAGTCGGCGAGTGTTCCCTTCTACTAATGAACAATGAGCAGTGAACCACAAGGACGCCTAAATACAGGCACAAATGTTGAGCTCACATGGGTCTCTCAGAAACCGTCTCCGAGTTACCTGCCCGAAAACCCACGAAAGGACTACGATGAAAATTCTATCTCTCAAGAGATCGGAACGAAAAGAGCCTGTCGAGGTCAACAACTATGAAACAAACGGCATTTCTTCGGCCCGCCCCAGGGCGTATTTATGTCAGCGGCCCCATGACACCGCACATACTGCTCTCTTTCAGATCTCGCCCACAGCGGATGATTGAGTGAAATTTTTCTTGGCTGAAGACTTACAAACATACTCCCAAAAAGCGGAATTGAATAAAGGCACAGAGGCTGCAAGTGGCAACAACAAGTATACTGGTAAAACGTCCTGCAGAGCCGCTGTCATGCACAAAGGCCGCGATGTCGCGCCCTTAGCACCGAAGGTTAGCACAGGACCTGAGAGCAGAAGGTTCGAATTTCTGTTGTGGGAGGGATATATTCATGCATTGAAGAACCCATCCTTATGGACCAAAGGCGGAAGTTTAGAAGATTACTGTCAGGTATTTGGTGCACCCGATAAGAATTGTGTGTAACAGAAGAATTAGCGAAAGAAGTGTATGTTGTCAAAAGTGCTCTGTGACGATTTACCGCCCGAATGAGCTACATACATGCCGGTACAATTGATTTTTCCCATCCCACGTGAGTTACTCATTTTTTGTCGGCTGCTTTCCTCAGCCGTTACTAACACGAGTGGAATCTGATGGAAATTCCTCGCGTGGGTCCGGGGAAAGATATCCAGGTGGTATGTCTGGAAGATAGCAGCTGTGGCAATAACGTGTGTTACATTTGCGTTGGTGACGACAATACACAGTGTGAGAATAAGGGTACTGTAGCACACAAGTTAGTTCACTCTCTCTCTGAATCAATCAGTCAAACTGAGGACAAATCAAGGGGAAACGGCTGAACATGCGTAAGACTATAGATTTTACAGTGATGTTTGGCATGCAGTAAAACAGTGCGCTACTTAGTACTCCTTCTGACGTGACCGACTTCAGCCCCAGAATCATAAATTCATGAAATCCTTAAATTTAGGCTATCCGTCCCGTGTTTTATGAGGGGTTACTGCAAAATAATGTTCAAAATCCCGTGCACTCAAGCATACATTCCAATACATCTCATTTAGGCCCTGCGAGTAAATTTTACAATGACTTCCACTGATAGATGCTGACACGACATGCGGATCCCAAGCATGTCACTGACGGACTGACACAACACTTTCCACACTTTTTTGGAGGTCACTCGTTCTTCACGCTGTCAGCAATCTGTCAACGCTCACACATGTGCACGTTCCTATGGACGACTTGCACTAAGGAAGTTCGACAGTGTGGTACCATAAACTACGCAATGTATGCACGGAGTCTCAGAAAACAAACTGGAGCCGGCCCGGAGTTCGCCCTCGTCTGGCCACGAGTCGTACCGGAGTTGGCCTGCACCACACACTGAAGTCGTACCGACTCAGGCTAGGCCAGACAGGCAGTCAGCCAAAAAAACTAACTTGCGAGCCTCTCTTCTTGAGATAACAGTACGTGAAAAGAAAACCACAAGGATTTGCCTGCTTGTCAACCCATCTTACATCTACCAGCCTAACGACTGAAACCCCTGCGTTCAACGCACCCAGGTCACCGTGTTATAAACCCTATAATTTATTGGACCGAATCTTCTTAGTCTCCAAGCAAACCGCGCCAAATGGAGAACACGTGTCAGTCACCGCTGTATCGCAATGAGGGCAAGAACAGCAATATATTGTGCACATGATAGCTGAAGCTTTCTTACTTTCACTAGTGCAGGTCCACTGTGTCTTCTCTTGCAGACCCATTGGCGGTAGCAATCCGATAAGAGGACATTACGAGATGACATGGTACATTACCTTTAAACTCGTATCTCATAACTCTGCACGCCGTGCAACCCCAACTGCGATCTTTGGCCCCCTGAAACCACCGTTTGATAAATTGGTGGATACTGCTGTCCAACTTCAAGGGGGTAATTGTGTTAGTCACTGACGGCACCCAGAGAAATGATGGACACTGTTAACGATGCTTAAAAACAATGGTTCCGCGAAGCGGATTACCCATTAAACGTGCTTTATTACTGATGTCTAGCCATTTGACTTTACCGCTAACTTTGTTGCCGAACACAAAACTGCAAACTTTGTGTACGCATTCGGCCACCGTTTGACCACGATGGCAGCCAGGCACGGCTAACAATCGCAACCTCCCTTGTTTTCAAAAACTCAACAACGTGATACATCTGCAATTTCAACGTATCATTGTGCACCGTTTCCGGTATGATTTTCTGAAGTCGGTGTCATATCATGAGCTCTCCGTGACTGCCAAATCAGAATGAGCAGTCTACTGGAATGTGCGCAACAGCGGAATGATGACAAATTCGTCATCATTGGGGAATAGGACACATTCGCACATGATTGAAGACAAGGACTTTATCTTTAGGGTGGTGGGTATGCCGGAGGCCCGATAAATGCAAAAGGTCCGATGAGGGGAAAGCATGGGAGTAGAAATCACGCACGCGTTCGAAGAGCATTTGGTGAACGCAGTACGGTTTGTTGTTTATCATTACACAATTGTCCGGAAACACGCAATAAATGTAGAACTTACAGCTTACATGAACACGTTACGTTTGCATTTCGTTGGGTTGCATAGGTTGGTGACATCCGTCGATGTGCCGGTGCAATCTACGTGGGTGAGCATAGAATATTCACATACTCAATTGTACACTTGGGTAGCGGGCTCTTACGTTCCCTCTACCGAACGTTCGACGCTGCTCATGGACCTCTCGAAGTAAAATGCCCAATACCGGTGCAGCGGTCCAAACCGCTGCACATATTCGCACAAGTGGGTGGAGCAATGCACATTATAAACCAGTTGGTCGCCCCACACACAAGTAAGCAAATTGGTCAACAAACTTGAGGAGCACGAAAATGGCACGGTCAATTAGGGAGTGACACCAACGGGGATGGAAAAGTATATAAATTGAAAGGAATAGATTTAAGAAATTCTCATGTATGGGGTAAGGGAGGAATGGATGCATAACCACGGGGCCCAAGTATAATAATAACCCACGACACTCGTTGGCTTTGAAGCGCTCAAAATTAGTAAACACCACATTTGCGGGGAAAGTCTATGGGTAGGTGGGAAACTGATGCCTCCAGTTTCGTCTCAGCAGCCCCCTGCATGCTGCTAGGCAGACGCGAGCCTGAACGTTTCTCTGATAAGCACCAAATATGGACCAGCCGTTCCATGACACCAAGGAAAACAAGATGCATCTGGTCCGGTGATAAATCGGCAACCATGTTCAGTGGCAGTTGAAGTAACACTGTTGTCTCAATGTGATGATCCGGTTGACGTCTTTCCCGGAACGACGAGTCAGTGGAAACACTGGATGACGTTGGAGGGAACGTCGCGAATTGTAATAAGCACCTCTTTGTACACACCGGTCACAACCATAGTATCCGTTGTGACTCTTCGTTTGCTGGACGCAGCTGTGAGCTGGGGCATCGCAAATAACACACTGAATGTCCACATGAATGGTTAAATGAAGATCATCCAGCGTCACACCAAGACTGCGTATTGCCATCATTTCGGACTGCAAATATTCGTTAACGGGATGAGGGCGCCCACGACTGCAATAAGAACCAGTGACGAACAGGATGCTTGTAAAGAGATGCACAATGAGACCCACTATGAGTCACAACTCATTACCGGGATAGTCAAACAACGGTACCCCATCTATGTTCACTTGCATGATGATATGGTCACCGCTGTTAAAGCGGTGGCGGTGATAAACGCTCCGCAGACATGTCGGCATCCTTATGTTTACATAACATCCACTGATGAGCACCGTCTTGTGTACGTTGCGAGGAGTTCCGCCGATTGTGCGCGGATCAAGCGACGTATCGGGAACGATGGGCTCCAGTAATGTTAACGGTATGCTGTCCATTTTAACCAAACACGATGCATACTTCTCGCCCAGCGCGCGCACCTTATTCCTTTCGCGTTTGATACACCGGTTACTAGTCCACCTGCTGTACCATCCTTTCGCTTCATTCATTTTAATGGTAACAACTAGTGAAAACAATCCCCGCAGTTCCCGTGTTAAACGTGAAAGTGAATGAACGTTAATAAGCCTACTGTAACCACGGGGACGACATGCAATACAAATAACACGTTCACAAGGCTTTTAACAAAACTGTAAGTGACGACAGACCGCAGAAGACACAATACAACCGCACTCACCAAAAATGTAACTGCGAACTCGCGTCGGTAGGAGACATCCATTAAAACAAATGTGCACAAAATGGTGGTAGTCGTGAATTCACAAACATGAAGTGGTTTTAATATGATAATATATTTTGGAATTTTTCTCAAATGCGTTTAACAACCGAAATGAGCATGCTGATCATGGTTCTTTATTCCGTCCCGATTCGTTTAATGTGTGGCCGACTGCTGGCCAGATGTTGGCCAACACCTCGGAGTCGGCCATGTGTTTGCTGGTCGTCGGTGTGGCATGCTTTCCAAGTGGGCATGTGGGCATTTGGTTCATGAGGAGCTACTGTAGGTTGGTGGGTGTATATGTGAATTTCACGACTGCATTTTTATTGTGAGCTCTAAATGGAACTAGATGTGCTGTAGCGCATCTCAGAGCGGGTAACTCGAAATCTGGTCTGAATTTCCTTCCTGTCATTGTCTATCCATATGTTTGCTATTTTGGTGCCCAGCGCATCAAAAAATTACGCAGGAACACTGTTATTCGTTGTCGAATGGCATAACTCTGCATATTGTTTTCATTCGTGTTCTATAGTATCCGTATTATTTTTTAGTCTCCTGTTTCATTTTCGTTAACAACTGTCATTTTCGCTCACAGACCATAACACAATGACACGCACGAGATCCAGCAGCATTGGTGGATCGGAAGTTATGGTTGCTTGTGGTCGTTCCGGCTGCCGCATGACTGTTTAGGGCGGTATGCAGTGCCAGACGTGCCTTCACTGGTACCACTTTAAGTGTACTGACCTCAGAGAGGACCAGTACACACTGCTCGCTTCTTCAAAAAGACCAGTTATCTGTGTGTGCTCCCATTTTCCAGAAGGCTGCACCCAACCCAAGGCCACGCTAGATTCTCTGCTCACCGCCCCGAACGAGCAGAAACCAGACGTGCAAGTGTGGCTGCAAGACGTCTAAGACGGTCAGCGCACAGGTAGCCACGGTAGGAAAAGTCCTGGGTGATACTCTAAAAGCTTTATCTCTAAGCTTTTTAACCCAATAATTTTGCTGGGATTCTCCCATGCATCCAAAACAAGCCATGCTGTCTCACTCCGGCTGTCCTCTCCTCGGCTGAATCGGGGTCATTTCATCTTATGTTCTTTCGTAATCTACAACCCCAGCCGAATTTCCGAGGATGCAGAACCGCAAATCACCCACAAGAAACTCTGAAAGCATGAGCGGTCCGACGGTCATCGACCTTGGGCCGACAAAAGCGGACTAAGCGTCCCACAGGGACGCTCACATATGCCCAGGCTGTGATGGAACGGCCACCACTCCCAAGAAGGCTCACAAAACTATACCACCAATCATGCACTCCCCTTCGCTACTGAGACTGCTTTCTCAAACTCTGCCTCGTGCACTTCTGTTTCTTTATGCACCAAGCCAAACGAGGAATTAGCCCTAAAGTGCGTGTACACCAAATTTCTCAGCCTTCTCAACAAGCTACCAGAAATCAGACAGCTGGTCCACGACAGTAGCCCACACATTCTTGCTTTGCCAGAGACCTGGCTTTTCGCGGATATCAGTGATAATGAACTGCATGTCCCTGGGTACACTTTGTACTGAACGGACTCCTCCCGTGGATGCATAGGAGGCTGTGCCGTCTTTCTAAACCAGGAACTCTCCTTGCCAGCTGTCGTAGGGTTATTTACCTTCCCAAAAAATGTGACATTCTGGATCGAGCTCCAAATTCGTAGACGTGACACGTTTCTTGCCGGTGTTATATACTGTTCACCGTCATGCAGTGCATCCGACGACGAGGCCATCCCTGCCGCCCTAGACAGACTCACGTCCACCCAGCGTTTCTCCCATCTTCTTATTATGGATGACTTCAACGCAGTCAAACTCCACTCTGTAGCTGCTTCTTATAGGGACCATGGCTGCGGGTTCTCGAAACCCTGGGCAATGTTGATCCACGAAAGCCTGTACACAGTATGTCAATCTACCTACAAGGCACCGTCCAGGTCAGATACCCTCCTTGCTTGACCAGATTATCACGAACGAAGCTCACCCGGTAGATAGGGTGTTCATCACACCAACTCTGGAGCATAGAGACCACATGTTACTAACCTTTAATTTTATCTGTTACTGGCTCAAAAATGCTGTAACAAAGACTACTTTCAGAAACTTCCAGAATACAGATTTCCACCCACTAAGGACGTTCTTGAGCACACTCAACCATACATCCGACTCAACGAGCCTGAACTAAATTTCTTTTAAAGCTGCCATTCACGTGCGCCGCTTCCACGGAACATACGTCGTCTTCTCGTCTAGTCTCTAAGCAGAAGCTAACGGTGTTACGACCCCCTGAGAGAGTGGAAGGCAAGAACGCACACAAATAACACGAGCAGTACCTCGATCACGAACGAAACAGAACGATATCACAAACGACAAAAACTAAACGGAGCGCAAGTACTCGGATCCAACTCTCGCAACTTAGAACCCCAACAAGAAGGGAGAAAGTCGGCCCACAAACGAGCTTCATTCGCTGCTCAGCCCGAAGGCGAAACAGTGGCTCACAGTAGCTGTATTTATAGGGTTCCGGCGGCCTTGGGCTAATCAGAAGCGGGAGCACGAACTCAAATTTTGAAGACTAATGCGGGCATTCGAGTTTTCAGGATAGAAGCATCTATTTCCCTCGAGAAATATAGCGTATTCTTGGGGAAATGTGCCTCTCCCAACAACTCCCCTGTTGAGACTTATTGGTACCACCGTTTTTGTGGGTCGAGCTGTATTGTATTGATCTTGCGTTTTCGGTCTGTCCATCGTCTTGGGTGCAAGGCAGTTAGCTCACTGTTCGGTCTCGGCGTTGAGGTCGCTGGGATAACGGTCGCAGGAACTTGCTGTATTAGGCGCTTGATCTCGAAGTTGTCGAGAAGTAGGCCCAGTGGCAGTTCGTTCTTTACTTGCCCAGTGTTTGTGGAATAGCGTGGACGAAGCTGGTTAGCGTGACGTACTCGTATGTCGCCTCCGACGTTGATGTCGTAGCGGACCGAGCCGCTCCGATTCTTGACCGTCGCTGCTATCCAGTGGGAGTGACCTGGTCGATAGTCTGTTGCGTAAATTAGATCGCCATCGGAGTAGCAGCTGCTTATCTTCAGGGGTTTTTCACTGGCAGCATGGCGTCGAATGTTGTTCCCAGCTTAAGGCCCATGGGAGCTTCGGTGGGTGAAAGTCCACTGGGAATCGCCGGATTCGGGGTGGTTCTGTAAGTAAGCACGAACCTTTGCAGCACTTCCTCGGTCGGTCCCTCCCCGCGAGACTTCATGAATGCCCTCTTGAATGTGTCGACGAAGCTCTCCACTTGGCCGTTCGACTGTGGGTGGTACGGTGATGAATGCAGATGGCGAATGTCGTTTTAAATGCAGAACTCCCTGAACTAGACGTATGTGAACTGCGATCAATTATTTGATGCAAGCATTTCCGGGAGGTCATGTTGACTAAAGGTCCGTCGTAGACTGTGTTATAATATTTTGTTATTTGTTTCATCCTTGAGTTGGTAATCGATTCACGTTTTCCTTTTCAGTTGTCATACGTCGATTGTTAGACGAATAAAGCCTATCATACGGGCCTCTTACTCTTCTCTTTCTGACTCAAGATTGATCGTTTGTGCCGTCGAATCTGATTATTCATAACAATTTATTCGTCTAAACAATTACGTGATGGAACGGATCCTACGCCCTGAGAGGTTTGACGTCGACCCCAACGCAGTTAAATTTTGAGGCTGCAAAGTGCATTCGAAATTTTATATTTTGTTTTAGTTGTTTCATCCTTGAGTTGGTAATCCATTTACGTTTTCCATTTTAGCTGTCTTACGCCAGTTGTTAGATGAATAAAGCCTATCAAACGGGTCTCTTACTCTTCTGTTTCTGACTCATGATTGATCGTTTGTGCCGTCGAATCCGATTATTCATAACAATTTATTCGCCTAAACAATTACGTGACCGAACGGATCCTACGCCCTGAGAGGCTTGACGTCGACCCCAACGCATTTAACGCTTCTAAAGAATGGAATCACTGGTTTTGTACGTTCACTAATTTCTTGTCGTCTGTTGACAGTTTTCATCCCAACAAATTGACTACGTTGATCAATTACATCTCGTCCTCGGTCTCTCTCCGAATGCGACAGTTATGATGCGGTCTCCGTATTACGGGACCTATATGTGAAACCCGAAAATAAAGTATTCGCTCGTCATCTGTTAGCGACTTGTAGACAAGAAGGTGGAAAGACGCTGGACCAATTTGCACAAGGATTGAGGTCGCTTGCGGAAGACTGTAACTTTAAAGCCACTGTTGCTGAGCAGAGTCGAGACGATGCAATCCGAGACGCTTTCATAAGTGGTCTACTGTCTAGTCAGATTAGACAGAGACTGTTGGAACAAAAAGTGTTGAAGTTTCAGGCTGCTTTCGATCAGGCCAGATCGCTTGAATTGGCGGAAAAACAGTCGCAATTATACCGGTCCATTCCGACTAACACCTACTCGGCTGCAACCGAGGTCTCAGAGAACTCGCCTAACCCTACCAGAATGCCTGATGTGGCAGCCTCCGGCTCATCGACTGGCAAATGTTTCCTCTATGGTTATGACAAACACCCCCGTTCGAAGTGCCCTGCTAGAGATGCGTTATGTAATGGGTGTGGAAAAAAGGGACGCGTTCAAAAGGTCTGCCTGATATTCCGAAACCGACAGCCCTGCTCTTCTATCACTCGACCGTCCATTTCGACTGCCACATCAGCGGCGGCTCCGGAGTGTCTTTCGACTGCTGTAGTTAATCTCGAAGTTAACAGAACTCGCTTACAAGCTTTGATGGATACTGGCAGTTCTGAAAGTTATGTAGTGTCTAGCGTAGTGTTGCAGAATGACTGGAAGGTTCACAAATCTCGTAGCAAGATAACAATGGCCTCTACCACTCTGTCGAGTGACACGCGAGGTCACGTTTCGGCGTCGATCAGATACAAAGATGCTGTGTATGAGGGAGTGAAGCTGTCAGTTCTACCGCATTTATGTGCACATGTTCTTCTTGGTCACGACTTTCTTAAAATTGAAATCTTATTCGGTGGGCCAAAACCACCATTTTCACTCAGTTCATTGACCCCAGCTCACATCGAACCTGTTCGTCCTTTCCAAAACTTGATGCGAAACTTCAAACCCATTGCGACAGAATCCAGAAGGCACAGTCCGGCTGACGTAAAACTTATACGCGATGAAATTAGCCGTTTGATTGCTGAAGCAGTTATCGAGCCTTTCTCCTCCCCTTGGAGAGTTCAAGTCTTGGTAGTCGCTAACGACGAGCACAAGAGAAGAATGGTAGTTGACTACGGCCAAACAATTAACAAATATACCCTCTTGGATGCCTATCCTCTCCCAAAAATTGACGAAATGATTGAACGCATCGCCATGTACGACACCTATAGCACTCTGGATCTAAAGCGTGCTTATCATCAGATCCCTATTCGGGGAGAGGAAAAGCCTTTTACGGCTTTTGAGGCATGCGGACGTTTGCATCAGTTTTGTCGGATTCCGTTTGGCGTGATGATTTGCGTCGCTTGCTTCCAACGGACTATTGACAATATAATAGCATGCGAATGACTGAAAGACATCTTTGTTTGCGTTGACAAAATTACAATATGTGGAACCAACTCCGTTGAACGTGATCTCAATCTTCGAACGGCTGAAAGACATCTTTGTTTACGTTGACAATATTACAATATGTGGAACCAACTCCGTTGAACATGATCTCAATCTTCGAAAGTTCCTAGGCGTGGCCAGAAAATATGGATTAACTTTAAATGAATCAAAGAGCATCATCGCCGCCAAATAAATCAAACTTCTAGGTTATGAGGTATCCAAGAACAGTATTAAATCGGATCCTGATCGCCTGAAACCTCTGCGAGAATTAGCCCCTCCCCTTAACTTGAAATCCCAGCAACGAATAATGGGGGTTATTCGCTTACTACTCACGGTGGATATCTCACTTCTCTGAAAAAATTCACAAAGTTGTGCATAATTACACCTTCCCCCTACCCAATGAAGTTAGAGAAGCCTTCGAGGCTCTGAGAGAGGAGTTATGCAAAGCTGCTATTTCTACTATTCTGTACAATACCCCTTTGGTTGTCGAGACAGACGCCTTTGATGTGGCGATCGCAGCCACACTGAATCAAAATGGTCGACCGGTAGCCTTCTTCTCGCGTAGTCTGTCGTCCAGTGAGCGGCATCATTCCGCCGCAGAAAAGGAAGCGTATGCTGTCGTGGAATCCATACGTAAATGGAAACACTTTCTACTTCGCAACCATTTTAAACTTGTTACTGGCCAACGTTCCGTCGCCTTCGTCTACGGCAATCAGAACAGAGGGAAAGTTAAGAACGATAAAACTGAACGCTGGGAACTAGAACTGTCGCCATTCAAGTTCGATGTTGTATATCGACCTAGCAAAGATAACCGAGCGGCAGATGCACTCCCGCGAAATTGTTGCGGGGCTCTGATGACAAATATCGACTTGAAAGGACTAAATGAATCGCTTTGTCAACCCGGCGTTTCTCGTTTGATGCACTTCGTCCGCGCCAGAAACCTCCCCTTTTCTGTGGAAGAAGTTCAAGGCGTTGTTGCCAAATGTTCAATATGCCGTGAAATCAAACCTCGTTTTTTGTCGGAAGCTCGAGGTGACCTCATAAAAGCCATACAACTATTCGAAAGACTGTCGATTGATTTTAGGGGTCCCCTTCCATCAGTAACCCATAATATTAACAATTATTGATGAATATTCTCGATTTCCTTTTGCTTTTGCATGTCCTGATCAAACTAGTGAAACCGTCATTAGATGTTTTTGTCAGTTGTTCTCGTGGATCGTCGTTCATGTCGTCAAATGTTCAACAGTTTCTTCACGAAAGGGGAGTCGCGACAAGTAGAACAACACCATACAAACCTCAGGGTAACGAGCAAGTAGAGCGTTTGAATGAAACGCTTTGGAAAACTGTGTTGCTCGCCCTGAAATCTCGTAAATTGACCGTCAATCAATGGGAATTTGTTCTTCTTGGTGCTTTGCACTACGTCAGATCACTCTTGTGTACCGCAACTAATGACACACCACATGAAAGACTACTCCTCTATAACCGAAGGTCGACCTCCAGAACAACCTTCCGATGTGGCTCACTAAACTTGGACGGGTGTTGTTTAAGAAGAATGTCAGACAGTCTAATTAAGATCCACTCGTCGAGGAGGTTGGATTACTTCAGTGCAATCAACAGTAAGCGTATGTTCGCTTTCCTAATGGCATGGAGGGAACAGTTTCTGTTCACCAACTGCCCCCCAAAGGAGAAGTCATGTCTGAGACCCCTTTGAAAGAATTGTCGACACCTTCGATCGAAGATACCTCATCTGTACCCACTGATTACGCTCCTATCACAGAGCAGCATAACAGCATTCCCCAGCTGACATATACAACACTCAAGCATATGATTCCCCCAATAACAATCACTCACGTAATCTTGAAACGTTAATCAAACAACAGCGTGTTCATCCATATTGCCTGAGAGACAGAGACGCACAAACCTATTACACATTGACGCTCATTACCAAATATTGTTTCACCGATCAGT